>APFE030990383.1:1538-93292 GCA_000404065.3 Pinus taeda
TTACATTACAGGATATTTCCATCCATAAACAGGTAGAGCACATGGAGGCTGAAGCAGAACATGTTCAAGGGACTGGCATATCAGATGATGAGCCTTTGATGATCGACAATCAAACACAAACAGAGGCGGCAGAAGGAAATGTTACAGGTGATGATACATCAGAGGAGGGCTCAGTGGTTGAAGTCATATTGAAAAAGAAGACACCACAACAGGCACCACAGAAGGGTGAAGTTAAGCCAAAGCCATCGTGGGTTAAAACTTCAACATATCATCACCCACATCACCCCGCACGACAACCATCAAGATGGAAACGAAGTAGTCACAAGATGGAGACAAAGGAGAGACGATCCACCTACTACACAGCAACACAAAAGAGCGGCCATGGTCAACTTCCATCTCAAGCGAGCGAGGCACCAACGAGATCAAGGGTTCACCTTTCTCTTGGATGGCTAGATGCACGTGCTTGGTATCAGTGGACTACTCTTTTGAGTAGATCTTATTATTTGTGTTCTTCTCATGTTTCGGGGACGAAACATGCTAAGGGGGGTGGAATGTTATGTACCTAGGGGGGATAATATGGGGTCATTTCATATTATTTCTGGGTTTATTTGCATTATCTTATACTTTCTTATCGGATTTATAATGTTCTTGGGTTAGATCTACAACAAGTGGTATCAGAGCTACATTTCCGGGTAAGATCTATAACAAGTGGTATCAGAGCTACAACAAAGTTGTAATCCAATTCCAAATTGGAGTGATTAACTCACTCTACATATAAGAATGAAGTGAAATGGCTACAAGCATTATCTCTTTCAAAGTTCACCTCACCAATATCAAATAATACACATATGAATGAAAAATGATTCCATTCACATTACAAATAATATCCAATGAAAAAGATTACCATGCACATTACAAATGCACTACCATGATGAATGCGTACATGTTGGTCTAGTAATAAAGAAAGGTCATGCATTGAAGAATGATATGACACCCTTGGTCAAGTACATAGTTAGTTTTCCTACACTTAATTTCAAGAAAGGTTTTATGACTAATAAAAATAAGTTGAGCACAACTTGATGGTTGAAAAAATTTAGCTCCTAATAAATCAAAACAATTAAATAATGTTCAAATTAAAATCCAAGGCCCAATCCTGTAATGTAATGCAAAGTGATTTCTGTTCTCCAGTGATTGTTTTATCTATTCCGCTATTTCTGATTAAGTAATCTTGTTGTTTCTCCATTTGTCTGTCTCTAAGTATAAATCCGCTGTGTGTTATGTATGCTCTGGTCTAACAACTAGTATCAGAGCCAGATATTGGCTTCAAAGGGATTTTTTGATGCCAGGAGTTGATAGTGCTTGATGAGATCAATGCAGCGTTTTTACAGATATGGGTCTGAAAATAATGGTGGAACAATTGTACATGGAAAAACCTCGAGGAGAATGTGCAAAAGATAGTGTTGTAACTGCCAGGTATCGTAGTGCATTTGCGATATTTACCGGTTTGGAACATGTTGACAAAATTTTCGGTATTCATGCGGCTATTTAAAAAGGTCAGTAGAAGAAAATTGTTCATGCGGCTTCAGAAATTGTTCGTTTTGTGCTACGTGAGGCCACTAGTGATGGAATCTACAAGATTCTTGTTGGGCTTAGAGTTGGAGCGGTTTGATAGAAGTTTTTGAGCAAATCAAATTGAGAGAGGATGGATCAGAATCGTAGTAGCAATAAACAAAAAAAAATAAATTAGTGAAGTCAAAATTATTGCATGTAAATGGGCATACTACAGTAAGACCTGGTAAGGCATGTTCACCCCTCAGTGATCACCGGTAAAGTCTAGGTTAGACCTAGGTGATAGGGGGGATTTCGGGTTAACAATACCCCGGTAAAAACTCTGAGGGGGTAAGAGCTAGAGTGAGTGGGATTGTCTCACTTAGCTGGTTTGGCTAGAGTTAATCAAGGAACCCCAAGTCAAGTTTAAGGGGGAAATTGTTAGGTAAACTTGACTCGGGATAGAGTCAAAAGTTGACCAGGTTAAACAGTGATGGTTTTGGGGCACATAGTATTGTGCACCCATAGTATTCTGCCCATGGTATTATATGTAATGGATCTTATAAAAGGCTGGAAGGACTTCATTGTTATGCAAGGGCCTGGAGGTGAGCAGTGAAGGCTCACTTGGCCGTATTGGCTAGGGTTTTGGCCAAGGATAATGAAATTTAATTATGATTGAGTTTTTTCCCGGATTTGGCATTTTCCCAGATAAAAATGTGTGTTTATGTGTTTATGGTTGCTGCTGGTTATTTTCATATTTGTTTCTCTCAATAATTCTCTGTAATTAATTTATGTTCTTGGGTAAATTTCTTAACAATTGGCATCATATTTGTTTCTCTCAATAATTCTCTGTAATTAATTTATGTTCTTGGGTAAATTTCTTAACAATTGGTATCAGAGCCATGGTTGAGGGTTTGGGCTTCGAATGTATGCCTTCAGTGAAGGATTTATTTTAGCCCAATGGAAACGGTGTTGCAGAGAGCAGTCCTATAACAGAGCCATGGCTGACTTCATTCAAGGAGTAGAGCAACTTCGTTTCTGATTTGAAGGAATCAGAGAGGAAGGCATTGCAGGAGTTGAAATGCCAGATCAAGGAAGCAATCACGAAAAATGAATTCAGCGAGCATGAAAACGAGAAATCTGATGGGATCAAGAATTGAACCTGTCACCTGTTGAGAGAGGATGGATCAAAATCACAGCAGCACTAAAAAAATAAATAAAATTAATGAAGTCAAAATTATTACATGTAAATGGGCATACTACTGTAAGACTTGGTAAGGCATGTGTACCCCTCGGTGATCACCGGAAAAGTTTGGGTTAGACCTAGGTGATAGGGGGGATGTCGGGTTAACAATACCCCGGTAAAAACTCTGAGGGGGGTAAGAGCTAGAGTGAGCGAGATTGTCTCACTTAGCAGGTTTGGCTAGAGTTAGTCAAGGAACCCCAAGTCAAGTTTAAGGGGGGAATTGTTAGGTAAACTTGACTAGGGATAGAGTCAAAATTTGACCAGGTTAAATAGTGATGGTTTTGGGGCACATGGTATTGTGCACCCATGGTATTCTGCCCGTGGTATTATATGTAATGGAGCCTATAAAAGGCTGGAAGGACTTCATTGTAATGCAAGGGCCTGGAGGTGAGCTGTGAAGGCTCACTTGGCCGGATTGGCCAGGGTTTTGGCCAAGGATAATGAAATTTCATTATGATCGGGTTTTTCCCCAGATTATAAACATGTGTGTTTATCTGTTTATGGTTGTTACTGGTTATTTTTATATTAATTTCTCTCACTAATTCTCCATAATTAATTTGTGTTCTTGGGTAAATTTCTTAACAATAATAAACCAAAAAAATTAAATAATGTTCAAATTAAAATCCTTTAAATTAAACATTTATGATTGCAATTTAATACTTGTATAACAATTTCCACCTAGTTTATGGAAAATGGCTTTAACCCAAGAAATCAATTTTAACTTTGTGTTATAATATTTTTCAATTTTTAAGATGTAATTTATTTTATATTTTATTGATAGTGTAAAGGTCACATGCGAGATCCAAAAAATCTATGCATATTTATACTGATGCATTCCAAAATCATTCTAATTGGTATTCAATTTTTAATTAATAACTATAATATAAATTCAATGTACATACACAAATGCAATCATGAAGTTTTCTAACTATAATATAAATTCAATGTACATACACAAATGTAATTATGAAGTTTTCACAAATTTTTAAGATAGTTTGCTTAAACAATGACTATAATTTAACGTTACATTCAAACCTTATATTCCTTGAATAAAAAATAAACAAAAATTCTAAAATCATATTATAACTAAATAAATTTGTGAAATATGTGTGTGTGGGGGCTCTTTTATGATTACCTGGTGTGTGGGAGTAGTCGTATGGTTGTCTCAATGATTAAGCCATGGGAATAGTCATATGGTTGTCTCAATGATGACTCATTAAATCAGTTATTATAAAATACAATGTTAAAAAATAAAAAATGAAAACAAAATTAAGTTATATTGATAGTTGTCATAATATTTAAATATTTATTTGTGATGTTCTCGTTGTAAAAATAATAATTTGGGTTTATAGCTTGCACATGGTTTTGGATCTATTGTTTGGGACCCATGGTTTTGGTTACACATGGTATTGTTCCTCTAGTATTTCCTTGTCTAGACTATTTAAATATAGTATATCTCTCACAAAATAAATAGAGAGTGAAAAATAATAATTCAGGTTTATAGCTTGCACAGGGTTTTGGTTACACATGGTATTGTGGCCTTCGACTCGCAAAAAAAGAGAGAGTGGAAGGCATAGGACATTGGAGTGGAGGTGAACTTTGATGTATATTGTATTATTAATAAAAATCATTGTTGATCATTTCCCATGGTTTTCCACGTAAACTCTTTGTGTTGTCTTAATAAATTATTATTGATTTAAGATTTATTGTAATTTATTTATTGATTGGTGTTCAAAATAAAGGATATTGAGAACATTTTTAAACATGGTTACAATGTATAATCAAACAAATTAGAGATTTTCACAATTTTTTTAAATATATTTACTTTTGACTTTTTAGGTGATTAAATAGTTTGTCTTTATCTATTTAAAGTTGATATAAAATTGTATTTTGTTGTGTTTTTTTCCGGGTAATTTTTAATAGAGACATTGAATTGTATTTTGTTTTGTTTTTTTCCAGGTAATTCTTAATAGAGACATTGGTAATGCTTCATAGACACATTGGTAATGTTTAATAGAGACATTGAATTGCTTTATTTATAACTTATTCAGAAATATTTTTTAGTTATATATATATATATATATTATATATATATATATATATATATATCAACTTTATATTAAACATGAAAAAAAATTATGCATTTATTTGGTATTTAACTGAATATTGAAGTATGAGGATGAGAAGGAAAAGATTCAAAAATATTTTGACATAATTTCAAGGAGATGATAGAGTTTGATGAGTCACAAAATTCTGTGAAGGCTATTACAAAAATGAAGCACTAATACGAGCAATCTAAGCTAGGAATGATTGGAAAGAAAAAGGAAGCCTCAAATTCAAAGGAAAGCAACCCAATCTAAGATAGGAATGATTAGAAAGAAAAAGGAAGCCTCAAATTCAAAGGAAAGAAGCATGCAATTGCACACAAACTACTTGGAAAAAAGGAAGGGAATTCAATCACCATTAGCAAGGGTGAGTTTTAGAAAAGGTTTACTAATGTAGAGAGAGACTTATTCACTCAGATTGTGAGAGAGGAGGCTAATGGCTATCTAGGGGAACTACATAAATGTTGAACTTATGATAAAAACCATAAGAAGTGGGATTACCCATGAAAGAATGATGGCATGAAGTTATAAACTACATATTGATTTTCTAATATAAATCAAAATTATTTTATATAACTAATTAATTTATATGATACCACACTTATATATATATATATATATATATTTCTATTAAAAAATAAATAAATTATTTTATATACATATATAATTTGAAACCTGTGAATTATTAGTTTTATTTTAATATCTATTAGAAAGGTTGAGTGATGTTGTTAGGTGTTTATTGGTTCCTCTGACTTTTTTATTAGTTTCTATTTTTTTTTTAAATTAATTTGTATAAGTATTGGATTTAGATGTGAAACAATTATTGCCTAGATTTACAGTTAGATTTCACATCATGTTATATTTTACTTATTGAATATCTATATTCCCTCTCTTTGATGTACAAACATGTTCATGATAGTGTTGTGTTGGGAGTAATTAAAATGAAGTTGTATAATTATATGTACGTCTCAATTCTTCTCATTGTTAATATATATTCTATGATATCTTTATTTATACTTTTTGTTACATAAGGATATGAACATGCAAATAATATTTGTCTCCTTGAAATAGAAAGGTTTGTCGCTTAAAAAACATAGAGAAAGGATACAAATATCTTGAGTAAAACTAAGCCAATGAACCAAAAAAAATCATATAATAATTGTTAAAATAGACAATCCAACTAAGAATAACATAAGGATACATATACCCATTAAATCTATACAACTAAATTGATAGAGAGAAAGGACCATATTCTTTGCATTAGAATGAACCAAAACCATAAGCATTACACTATCTATTACAATGGCAAGAGTACTAGTCCTTCTACCTTGAAAAATTTAAACAAAAGATAAGTAATGAATAAACATTGTTAAACACAAATGTAATAGCAACAAGGTTATACAAATAAAGTAGCTCCCCTCTTCATATGCCCATAAATCACAAAAAAAATTCTAATATTTTAGAAGAAATACCACGGAGACTAAAGGATAAGGTACCAAATTTAAATTACAATTCTCAAAACCATAAAAATTCCCACCAATTCCCACCTTAATCAATAAATGAACAACATCCAAGGCTCGCAATAACACCTTATTTATAGCCCTAGCATAATCAATCCACTATTGAAATTGCTTTCCATTCTTGTCGGCCTACAATAATTACTCTTACAAATTTGGCACAAATGTTTACTAAATCTTTTAGCCAAATCCAAGAGAAGGTACCCAATGTGAGAAGGGTTAAGAACCATCCTCAAAACTATCCTCTGAAGCTAATATGAGATAGGGTCCTATACAAACATTAATTACTAAAATGATGCATGTGATCAACCATTAAGGAATGTGATATATGATATTTTACTCATATTTTTATGAATTCATATAAGTTTAAAAAAATGACTACTTTAATTTATTGTTTTAATGTCTTCCTTATAATTGAGAAATCCCCTAAAATAATTAATATCCTCAAATACAAAGTCCAATATAATATATTTTCACTATACATTTTTAAATTATATTAAATTAGAAAATAAATTTAATATAAATAGATATTTATTTGTTTTTAATATAATTTTATGAAACTTTATTACTCTCTTCAATATATTATTATGTGACTATATCTTATTTTATCATTTTTAAAATTTCAAATATAAATTAAATAAAATATAAATTTATGTAATATTAAGTACAAATTTAATATGCTTAAATTTTATATTTTAATATAAATTTACATAAATAAATCTACATGATATATAGATTTACATTAAATAAATCTACATTACAACATAACTATATTAAATGAAAATATGAATAATATTACATCTATTTTCAATATATCGTTTCTCCTATAAAATAATTTTAATATATTAAATGTATATATGAATAATAATACGTCTACCTTCAAAATATCGATTCTCTTCTACAATTCTTCTACCTTCAAGATATCGATTCTCCTATAAAATTCTTTTAGGTCATCTAACGTTGTTCACGTATGCTTCGAGTCGAATCTTATGGCAACCGACGACCAAGGTTTCCATCACGCTCACGATAAGGTAAGGTCTTGTAATTTGATCCATTATTGCTCTTCCCTTCTTCAAGGAATCAAATTCTATTTTTAATGAGGATATTAATTTTTTTAACTGTGTTAAATTTGAGACTTTTTAAAGTAATCTTGATAATTCCAATGCAAGGAATTGAAACAAGGAATTGAAACATACATTGTGTAGACCATTAAGTCGTCTCACGAGAAAACTCTAAACCCTTATGAATGTTACTTTGATTCAAAAATTATCACAAGGCCAAAAATATATGTGCCACTTTGGAACTTGACATTATACCTACCACTCAGTCATCTCATTAAAAAACCCTTATGAACTTTAATTTAATTAAAAAAAAAATTAGTGATGAAATGGGAGACTACGACTTAGCAAGTAAGCTTTCTCCTCGATCTTCCAATTTTTGTGCAAGGATAACTTACAACACTAAATTCAAAATCCATCCGCCAATAACGCAAATAATTTCACTTGCAAGCAAAGCTTTTACTGAAGGATTTCCGCCTTGAGAGAAACTTGAGGAAATGAAACCCTATATACTGCAATGAAGATTAATATTTCAGTAGCGTTTGACATTGCAATGAAGATTTATATTTGGGTAGTGTTTGAAATTCCAATCAATCATTCTTTGTGCCATGTTTAAACAGATTTATTATTTTCTCAATACCTGGTGTCGAGGCGTGCGAATACGGAACTATAAGAGAAGTTTAAGCTCCATCGTGATATGTTTATTACCAAAGAAGCACTCTCAGTGCTAGATTCGAACTGGAACCGCACTTTTCAAAGTTGAAATTGAGTTTGAACAAGGAAATAGTGGGATAAAAGCCCTCCGTGAAACTTTGTCAAGTCCGGGCCAAAATTCGGGTTCCTCGCTAGACAGAATACTAAGAAAGAATAACTCAGTTAGCAAAAGAAAGTTGCCCTGAATATATATGGAACACGAAAACGCCCTGTAAATTATTACCATCAAAATTGTTGTCCTAAAATAATAACAATAGAGGCGTGTCAAATTAATATTCTTCATATTCCACCACTGCGCCTGCATTGTCCATCTTTCTGACATTACAGAAGCACGCAACATTCTGAAAATTTGCTTCAATTCGCCTTCACCCATAATTTTCGGTTCGTTCGAATCTAGATCGAACTCGATATGGTATAGCTAGAAATCTGCGAAGCACTCCAGGTCTTCCTTAGGGAGGGCATTTTTCATTTCAATTTAAAAAACTTACGTGGCACAGCCCACCCTCTCACATTTCATTTCAAGCGAGACTGTAAGTTTGAAATTTTGAGCGGGACTGCGAGTTTGAAATCTTGCCCGCGAAGGTTTCCTTGAATGTGTGTAGGTGGAAGTCCCGAGTTTGAAATCTTGCGCGCGGAGGTTTCCTTGAATGTGTGTAGGTGGACAGTGCATTTTCATTAACTACATCCACTTGCATTAAGTACATCCAAGTGATTAAGTGGGAGGCGGGCAGCAACACCGGAGCCGGAGGCGGGCAGGAACGCATCGCCGGTCGCAGTGAGGTCTCGGGCAGGAAGCATCGCAGGAGAGGGATGATGATGCATGCGTTGATGATAAACATGGTATGTCAAATTCCTGTCAGTAGTGTAAGGACTATAGCATTAACTATGCTATAGTCGCACAAATAGGACTTGCCGGAAAGCGCTGGGAATGACTGCCTGATTTGACATTTCGAAAACAACTGGCTGAGAATGAAACAACGGATGCAAATGGAAAAGGCCACATATGAGCTAAGCCTGTTTATGAGGGAGTGTACCGTCTAACGTGAAAGATTTTAATTTTAAAATTAATCGCTTTAAACATACTTCTCTCCTTTCTGATTCCAATGATTAATTCTTCTCTGGTTTCAGAAGTTTATCGAAGCTATCCAATCCATTGCTGACAACTGCTCTTAGAATCTGTAACGCTGAGCTTGCTATTCAGAAAAAGACATGAATGTTCAAAAGATTCTCAACCATTATACCAATCTAGCGGCAGAGGAAACGTTAGAAAAGCTTGAACATAATCTTTAAACAATTCTGTGTACATTAACAACTTTTATGTAATAGTGCCATCTCTGCACATTCGAGTTCAATTTAGCCATCTACATGTGCGCATAACTCTCTTTTTCATTTCTCTGTACATGTCAGGTCTGATAATGGGGTCAGAAGTCCTATAAAATCTTGTGGAATAATTCCATGCAATCTCGATTGGTCACTCGCTAATTGTCACTACGAAGATAAGAACTTCTGGGAAGATAAGAATACATCAGGAATCAGGATCAAACGAGAAGGCCAATTGGTTGCATAACATAAATTACAGTTTAAGAATATTGGTATGTTGATATTTTTATGAGAGATTTTTTTGGCTTAAATCACATGAAATTTCATTTGTTTATGCTTCATTTGTTTATGCTTTTCTAACTAATCAGTGTGATTCATCATCAGGGATTAATAGGTCATGCCTCTAATCCTGTCCAATTAATGGTCTCCTGGTCAAATTTAGCCTTTGCTCGGTCAAGAAATAGTCGTTGGATGTTCTGCTCTGACTATTTAATATGCAAAACTAGATCTCATTCCTTAACTTGTGGTGACAATGAACCACTAGTATAGTCCCTATCTATTCTCCTAATGCTCGGCATAGCCTCCGTACAACTTTAATAGTATGTATTTTATTACGGAATACAAGTTGTTAGTATAAACATTTTGAATTAACTAAAAGCCAATAAATTCATATTAACGATATTTCAAGTCATTGTGTATTGTAATTGGTGACACCTATCTTTTTATCATTTTCCTTGGTGTATCATTCCATACCGTATAATTTTTCCTAACTTTCCTTACTAAAATTACCCACGGTGGGAAAAGCCAATAAATTCATATTAACTATACTTTATGTCATTGTGTATTGTGGTTCGTGCCACCTGTGCTTTTATCATTTTCCTTGGTGTATCATTCCATACAGCATAAATTTTCGAGGCTTTCCTTAATAAAATTACCCACGTTGGGAGGAATAAACATCCATCGTCAAGGCATAATGGCCATGAAAAGAAAATATAATTTAAGCTGGTTTTTAAAATCGATTTGTGATCTCACAATGACAATGGAATCAATTAAATTAAACTATTATAACGTATTTAATTATACTTTATTTTTCATTGAATACATTTTTTCATTATTTATATGATTAATTAAACTCAACCGTATTCATTATTAATTTATTTATATTTATTTAGAACAAGGTAAAAAAGATTAAAAGTAATTGCCATTACATTAGTTACATATATCATTATTTTAGAATTACTAATGTAGTGAAATGGTTTTTCTTTTTAATAAATATTTTTTTACAATGTAATCATACTTGTGGTTTGTTTGTAAATTTTATTAAGATGGTGGATTTTAATTTATGTATAATCCTAAATGTTCAGATGATCATAAAATTTGAATGTTCAACGACATGAAAAAACAAAATGGCAATATAAGTGCCGGGAGAAAAAGTGTATCTAGTCTATTTGTTTATATATTTATAAATGGTTTGTAAATTACTTTCTTAACCTCACGCATGCACTTTTAAATATAATATTTAAAAATAAAAATAAAAAAATACCTAGTATCAACTTTTGGAAAGTATTTCAAACATCTTCTCAAAAAATGATGTAACAATCTACGTATAATGCAAATTGTGCTGATATAAGAATTGCGAGAAAAAGGCACACAATACTATGAAAGGAAAATTGGGAGTGAATATTTTGTAAATAAGTTATATACATTATTCTGTAAGTTTTTAAGTTTTTAATGGAAGTGCAATTTTTTTTAATATAAGAGTGCATTTTGTTGTAAAAAAAAATTATATTACTAAATTTGTATTTTAATAAATGGTTGAGGGTAATAAGAATGTGTATTTAATGAAAAGGGTAGAAGTGAAATTTTATATTAATATTGATATAAGAATCTTCAGAAAAAGGTAAGATGATACTATGAAAGGAAAATTGGCCGTGGATATTTTGTAAATAAGCTATATAAATTATTTATAAGCTTTTAAGCTTTTAATGGAAGTGCAATTTTTTTAAATATAAGAGTGCATTTTGTTGTAAAAAAATTATATTATTAATTTGTATTTTTAATAAATATTGGGGTTATAAGATGTGTATTTAATGAAAAAAGTTAGAAGTGAACTTTTATATTAATGTTTAGTTTCAAATATTCTCTATTTATAGAAGGAATATATATATAATATATATATATATTATATATATATATATATATCAAATGAAGTAGAGGAAATGAAACTTTATATTAATACTTTAGTATCAAATACCTCTATTTCTATAAAAGGAGAAAAAGGAAAGAAGAGGGAAAAAGGAAAGAAAACTTTACATGAAATGAAGTTTGACATAGTAGATGTAAGTAAAATAACATGGTTTAAATGTTATGTAAAAGGAAAAAAGCAATAACTACTTTTGATCACTATAAGAATATGATTATAATTTAAATTTGAAAAACATGAATGGAAATAGTTGATTGCAAAAGTATAAATCTAATGCAATTGCAATAATAACCAGTGTTAATGAGAAGGTGGAGAAAAAAAAAATCAAACATAGAGGAAATTAAAAAAATATGGGCTAATGACACATATTATATTTAATATGTTGCTAATTTTATTTAACAAAATAGCTAATAAAGATCTATTGGATTAGCTTTTATCTAGTCTTGTAATTTGTTTTAGGAAAGAAATGAGAAATCAATTTCTCAATTTTACAATTATCCAGAAAAACTTCATTTTAGCATGTAATGATTAAATTTCAATACGAAAATCTTTGGACAAACATGAATCCAATTAAATCAGAAAGAGTGAAAGTGGTTTAGAGATTATGTGATCATTGTATAAAAATTGTCACTATATAGGTTTTGAATAAAAAATATATTTAAAAGAGAATGGAAACATTTAATTGGAAATTTATATGACAAGATGGATAATTTGAAGACTTCTCTAACAAATTTGAGAAAAAAGAAAAAATATCAGTAATGGCATGAAGATTCTCATTTATTTAACTAGTATCCATACACATGGACAAATGTTATAGAGTCTTGAATATAATTATTTGGAGGGGTTTAAATTTAATTATGAATTTAGTAAGAAATATCTAAAGGGTGTTGAAGAACTAATGATCTATAAATATTAGAAATTGTTAAAAAAACAAAAAAATAGTGAATAAATATTTGAATGAATCTCTATTACCATTATAGTTTTATGCAGGAAAAAATTCTTTAACAGTAAAAATGATATTAAAGCGTTGATAATACAAAATTTTGTCCGTTAAGTAAAACATTTCCACCACTATTAAAGCCAAAAATGGGTAATTTTGTTGATGATAACAATAATTGCTATGTATTGTCATTTTATCGTTTTTAGCAACGGGGAAAGTGTTTTTTCATGGTTAAATTTGGATTCCTCCGCATGGACATAAACATGAAAATATAAATGGAAGCTATGGAACATTGCCAATATGAAAATACATTTTAATTCCAAAGATGATGGATATTTATAAGAGACGTGAGAATCATAATTACTATATCCCTTATTAAATGGGGGATTATGTTCACTTTAATAGATTTGTCGAACCACACCTTTTATATGTAACTCACACGTCACCAATATCAAAGGATGTGAACTCTTCAAATTATAGCTTATTGATGATAAGCCACTTATGCAATATTAATACTAATTACAAGTGGAAAAAAAGGTTACATTATATTGATATGTGGTGTTCCTCGATTGATGAAAATGCAAACGTTCCAATTTGGTAGCCTTGATTAAAAAATATATAGATAAGGAGACATTATGATATATATGTAATAAAGAGGGATCATAAACATACATTTCATTTTCAAATAAATAATGGGGTTAATTGGCGAGGGGAATGATATTGGAATAAGAAGATAAATTGTTATGAAACTATTTATAAATATTTGGGGACACTTTTTGAGAGAATTGAGTACTAAAAACAATTAATTTTAGGTATTCATCTAAACTGAAAAAGAAACAATGGTCTCATAAATAGATTAAATGGGGTTACAAAAGTATATTTGAGGGAAAATGTTTTCCAAATTTAAAGATTACTACATTCACATGGTTTTATTTTGTTCACCAATATTTTATTATGTTTATTCATAAAGGAAAATTCAAAATTATGAAAAATAGAGTTTATATATTATTGGTATTTTGGAGGAGATAAGTGGGACAAAGGGGTAGGGTTTGTTATATTTATGTTGATCTCTTTTCTGATCAAAGGAAAAGGTAAACCTCAAGTTTATTTTTAGGTTTGCTCTACATTTTTATGCATGTGGTACTCATATATTGATCACACTCTGATTCGCATATAAATTGCATTCAATATGTGCACCTATGAGTGGATCGGGTGTTTTTCAATGTAAAAATAAAATTATAGTAAAATATATTTTGTACTCGCAAATACATTCTACAGTGCCACCCATAAACATAACTGAGAAAACATATTTGAAGCAAATTCAAATAGACATAAATAGAAATTATTGGTCCAGATACTCAGAGAAATATAAAATTATATCACACATTTAAAATTGTAAGAGTAGAGGAAAATATTCACTAGAGTATTACTTGTTGTTTGGAAATTAAAATTATAAAATAAAATAAAATAAAAAAAGACACATCTCCTTGAAATAAGAACTTCGCAAAATTGAAAAAAATATTTTATGAAATTAAAGTTTTAGAATAAAGTTCAGTGCCTAAAGCATAATCATAAAATCATATTACTTCATTGTAAACCAAAATGCACTTGTACCTAAGGAACTAGGATTTTTCTCCAGTTGACCCAATAGTAGGGATAACTTTACAAGATTGTTGAAAAATCACAAGTGGAATGAATTCTCTCTCTCTTACAACCACCCTCTGATTTTGTTTTTCACCATTTATAAGCTTTTCTTTATCTTTACAACTACTTTACATTTAGGTCTTTCCTCTTTTTTTTAACTGAATAAAGACATATTTTTAGAAATATGAAGTTATTCAATTGCCTATATGGGTCCCACTTTAGATATTCCACATTTTCCTTTTTATAAATTATTTAAGAAAATAATTTGGTGATAGGCCTGAAATTGGTCATGGTTGTTAATTTAATTTTCTAAAATGATATCTATAAGTTAAGTCCTAGATACCACTCCAAACATGTTACTCATTCATTTTTCTTTCCAACGACCTCATGTTTTCTAAAAACAGAGATCATAAAGTCACTTTATTGTCTCTAGAAGTTCATGACTCAACCATTGATTATCTATATGAAGTGACTCAACAACCATTGATTTACTGAACATGAATCTTGGATTTTTGAGTTGTAACACTACCTTGATCAGGGAAGGTAATTATAGTTTTTTTTTTATAAAGAAATGAACTCCTTTCATTATGTGCATAGAAGTAGAAAGAGAGACATAACCTTGCATAGATTATGTGTGATTATGTTTTTTGTTACTTCCTCATTGCTTAGTCATATCTGTATAACTAATACCTTCCAATTGTCACCTTGGGATATACCTAGGTAGATGCCATATATCCAAGATGATGGTGTGCATAGGATGTATATAAAAAAAATTATACACATATTTTAAAATAGTTATGTATAAAATATAATAAATGATTATGTACGAGAGATAATGTTGTGCATAGGATGTGGCATGGAAAAACATGTGGTGTGCATAGAGAAAGGAGTTTGGAGAGGAATATGAAGTGTAGGGATATTCAAATAAATGACTAAGCAAAAATAGAAGAGGAGCTAAAGCAATTCTGCATAAATATAATAATTAGTCATTAAAATGGAAAATAGATAAATAATGTGAATAATGGAAGTAATGATAAAAGAAAGTAATGGATATATGTGGGGAAATAATGATATATCTAGCAAATGATGAAGTAGATACATAAGGCTATTTAGTGAAAAGATTGACATGAGAAATTCTTTTTTCTAATGTAATTTTTTTGTCTCTGCTCAAAAAGATAAACCAATCTTGAATGAAGAAGAATCCCAATGAAGAGAAAGCTATGTGATAATGATCCCATGTGGATTGTTGAGAACAACAAAATAAGACTATTTGTCTTCTCCATTGGCCCATGAGTCCATCCCAATTTGAAAAATGCTTAATTTGAAAACCTTATCTAAAATAACAAAAATATACAAAATCTACCTACCCTAACATATTTGTGGAGAAAATGTTTTTGTGGAAATTAGCATTGTGTTGAGTCAATGGTGTGTGGAGGATATGGTAGGAAAAACCTTCCACACATACTTGAAAGTGTTTAGTTATTCAATATAATAAATGGTTATGTGCAGATAAAGAAGTGTGCAAAGGAATATGAAGTGTAGGAATACTTAGACAAAACTTGGAAAATGACTCAGTGTTGGAAATATTCACATAAATTACTAAGTAAAAAGAAAAAAGGAGCTAATGCAATTTTTTCTAAGAGTAATATTTAGTCATTAAAATAAAAAAAATGCATAAATGATGTGAATACTAGAAATAATGATTAAAAATGAAGTAATTGAGATATGCATGGAAATGATGATATATTTGGCATATGACAAAATTGAGGCATTAGGAAATTTAACAACAAGATGAACATGAGAAATTTATTTCTTTTTGATGAATTTTCTTTTCTTCCCTCTTTTCAAAAAGATAAACCATATTTGCAACCGTGTATGAAGAATATTTGCAACTTTAAGACTTAGAAAAGGCTTGATATTTTAGGACCATTCTATGTGATGTGTGACATCAAAACACATAAAAATTTAGCTCAATCTATGGGGCAGTGACCCCTTATGGATTTTTGAGAACACTAAAATCTAATGATTTTCCTTCTCTATCAAGCCATGGATTCATCCTAATCTGACAAATTCTTATTAAAAAAATTTAGATGAAATAAAAAAACTATAATCAGATCTACCCACCATAACATACTTGAAGAGAATGGTATCTCTCAAGTATAAGCACAATTCCAATGGAGCCATGTTCATAGTGAGTTTATAATTTTTCTCCCAACCATTTTTGAGTTTTATTTTAATTAAATTTTTCTAAACACACTACTCCATTGAGAAATAACAATTGTAGCATGATGCAAATAAAAAAATAAATTGACGTTGAGAATCCACGGTTGGAGGGTTGTTTCTTGTTGTTTTTAAAACATTTTTTTTTCAAAAATAAGACATACCATTTATATGGATTGGATCATTATATTGTTCCATCTAATACTTTCATAATATAAAATGTGGAGGAATCAACTCTTAGGACCTTTTTTTACCAGTGGAACCATGTTTGGAAAATTAAGGTTTGAAACCTTCTTGGAGAATTTTGAGACATCAAATGATTTTTTGGGGGTAATACTATGATGTTATAGCATCATGCCTTTTTTTCGTATTACACACATAGATACCTTTCCAACAATGCAAGAATCATATCAATCAGTGTTGTATGTGAAAGTTATGCAACAGAAGTTCACCTTCCTTTTTTCACAACAATAATTTGAGGGAATGATACGTCAACCCCATTATTCATGGAAAAGGGGCCAGCCATGTGATTATTATGAAGAAGTCTCTAAAAGAGTTTATATTGTAACTCTAGTTAAGAGTTGAGGTATTCAAACCTAACCACTAGTAGGTTATCGAGTTGTGTTATAACCAAGTCACTAGGAGGAAAATGGGTTCCATTCTTTCGAATGCATTTGTTCCATAGCTGAGGAAAAATAGCCAAGTCTACGGATAGTAGATAGAAAAAAAAGAGAGGATGTTTGCATTATAGTAGCCCACAAGCCACAGGGTACACTTATTTGTATTCACAACCATATTTCCATCCAAAGAAAGATAGAAAAACAACCTCACCTTCTAGCTGGGGTTTTCTCCCTAAAGGGTTTCCTAGGTCATATCTTCTGTCAAATGTGTGTGTAAGAATTTATTTTGTTATTCTTTATTTTCTGCATAATTTTAAGTTTGCAGACATGCACTATTAACAATAAATCTACAAATATAGAAATATAATTAAACTATAATAATGTAGAATTTTAGATTTTAAATATAATTATATCAGGTATGTTGTGATGAACTGTCAAGTGGAATATCCGAGAAAATTTATCGATCATATTGGTATCATATCAGGTTTTTTTACATACATTATGGTGATTTGTACGGGATCTAGATTGTTTGTGCCGAAAACCATAAAACCCTTATCATGATCGATGAATATATGAATAACCGTTATGATCCTATAGAGGTGAGGTTTTGGTGGCTTGAACAACATGTCGTGGATATAAATTGTAATGTGAATCTCCTCATGGAAACCATGAGGAATAATCTTGGAATATTTAGAGAATATGGGGGTTCTAATGTAGAGGACAAATTAAAAGGGAGATTAGGAGATTAGGAAGAAATGAAAAACTAGCCAAAGAAAGAACCTAAAAAAGGTCAACCTATTTCAAGTGCCATGAATAAATCAAAAAACCCTATTTCAAATTGAAGAAAGGGTTGATATCAAGTCATATCATTGTGAGATCAATGCTTTGAAGCTAAATCACTTGTTTTATCAACTAGAAGTGTATTTCAGTATCCATCAAATTGAGGAAGAACATAACATTTCATTTGCATAGTTGAAATTAGAGGGTGATGCTCTAACATGGTGAGAAAGCCACACAAAGACCCTAAGCTTTGAGGGAGAGAATCTATTGACTATGTGGAAGGACTTCAAAACCCTCATAAAGTCATATTTTTACCCTATCGAGTATATAAGGGACGATTGAGTCTAGTGGCACTACCTCAGACAAAATTAAGGCAAAGCATGCATCGCATACCAAAAAGTTTTAAAATATGGCTATAATGTTAGGTATCCCCCCAAGAAACAATATCTACTCCTCAAGTATTTGGCGAATCCACTCTACTATCTAGTGGGAGAAGGTGAGGTTATTCAAGCCCAAATCAGTGGACATGGCTTATGAACAAGGACAATACCTATTGAACATAGGTTTGAAAAAATCATAATCAAGTGGATCGAAGCAGAAGGAGCAACAACACGTTTCTAAGGAGGGGAAGAAAAAATAAAAAGGGGGAAGATAAAAATATGTAGAATTCCTGCAGAAACTTCGACAGATCTAGAATTCTAGTTAAATTAAGCACAAGTAATTTGCTGATATTCAAGAGAGGAGAGAAAGAATCTGTTCCATAAAATCAATGTATTAAACTAATGAACAATAGTAATACCTGAGCAACCAAACCTCTAATCCCAAAGGGAGGTGGTTATATAGAAATTGCCGAATCTAATGAACTAGGAAAAAACTAGTTAAATAACTAGAAAAGGCTATGAAAAGCTAAAGGGAGGCCTAAAATGGTTTAGGAAAGTGGTTGGACCAATATTTCCATAATATTAAGCCTTTAAATGCAAAAAACAAGGGAAAGTTGGTCCATTGAGCTAGTATACCAAAAACCAAGTGTGAACATGATTTTTACTACATGTGTCTAAGTCAAGCATACTTAGGCTAAAAAATAAATGTAGATGTTAGGATTATATTCCAACACCCCCCCTTCATCCTAACTCACTTATCTAAAGTGAGTCCCAGCCAAAGATTCCATGTTAGGTACTCAAGTACAATAAACGAAAGATCCTCATAAAATGAAGAAAGAGGGAAAACCTCGTGGGAACCCCCCTCGCCCCACCAAAAGAGGAAAAAATGGCTAAGTGGCTAGAAGGGCCTACTCAGCTGTCTCCACCACTCCAAGCATAGCTCTCAGTTCTAAAAATTTATTTTCAGTGAAAGACTTGGTGAAGATGTCTGCAACCTACTGCTCAGTGGGGCAATACTGCAGTGATATGACTTGGTCATGGATCAGCTCGCGGATGTAATGCATGTGAATCTCGATGTGCTTGGTCCTCTGCCTCTGAACTGGATCAATTGATATCGGAATGCACCCCTGATTGTCACAAAATATGACAGTCAGAAGTGGATAGTGAATACCAAACTTGGAGAGAAGCCCCTGCAACCAAACAACCTGTGTAGCTGCATTCAGTACACCTCTATACTTTGCCTCGACGGTAAATAAACCAATCATGGAATGATTCTTGCTAGACCAGCAAAAAATTCCAAAACCAAAGCTGAAACATAGCCATAGGTGGATTTGCGGTCTGTACCATTGCCAGCCCAATCAGAATCTGTGTACCTATCAGTGAAAGTGGGCAATTTGCAACATAAAAGATACCAAAACTGGAAGTACCTTTCACATATCTAAGGATTCTCTTTGTAGCTTTCCAGTGAAGCTCATGGGGCTCCTACATATATCTAGAACAAAATCCTACTCCAAAAGATATATCAAGTCAGGTGTGAGTAAGATACAAGAAACTCCCAACCAACTGTCGATACAGTGTACTGTCCACCAAAGGTGTAGTACCTGCATCCTTAAATCTGATCCCCGAAAGAAAGGGAGATGTTGTTGGCTTGCATTCTTTCATCTGAAAGCAGACAAGTAGATCTGATGCATACTTAGACTGTGCCATATTGATCTCTGAAGTAGACTAAGAAACTTCAAGACCAAGAAAGTAGTGCAACAGTCCCAAATTTGTCATGGAAAATCGATTGTGCAATGTTGATCTTGCCGAATCAATAGTTAAGGTAAGGTTTCATGTCATCAGTAAATCATCTACATAAAGTACTATTAGCAAAAGGGAATCATCATGTCGCAACAAATAAACATTCAAATTAGATTTGCATCGAATGAATCCAATGGAAAGCAGGAAAGAATCCATATTTGCATACCAGGCTCTAGGAGCTTGTTTTAGGCCATACAAACATTTCTTTAATATGCAAACGAGGGAAGAGTTATGAATGTATCCCTATGGTTTCTCCATATATATCTCCTCCTTGATATCTCCATGATGAAATGCACTCTTCACATCCATGTGATGAACTTCCCATCTACGAGAAGTAGCAATGGCTAAAACTAGTTGAATGGAGTCCATTTTTGCAACAGGTGCAAATTTCTCTGTGTAGTCTATGCCATGTATCTGTGAGTATCCTTTTGCAACAAGTCGAGTTTTTTACTTGCTGATCTCACCATCTATGACAATATTTGTTCGATAGATCCATTGGCATCGAACTAGCTTTCCTCCTTTCGGAAGTGGAACCAAGTCCCATGTGTTGTTTTCCATGAGAGCAAAGTACTCTTCTTCCATGACAACCTCCCAAAGCGGGTCTCCAGCAGCCTTAGAGTGTGACTGTGTATCTGAACCAAGTATCATATAGAAATGTATGGGAAGCAATGGTTCGATGGTAGCCAGGGCTTGAGGAGCCCCAAAAAACTGTGATCTGGTCCTTCTCGCATCCGCAGGATCACCGACTAGTTCACCCGCATCTTGCAGGGTTTTCTCTGCCCAAGTTGGTAGTTGAGTTGGAGAAGCCATGACCTACTCCTCATCCTCTAAATCAGACCCAAGAGGCTTCTATGATGGCTAATTTGAAGTTCTCGAAGAAATTTCAGACTCCTCCTCATCAGTGGCAACAAGTGGTTCCTCGGTAGGGTCTGCTGAAAAATCATGCAGTGATTCTTCAAACTTCACACTTCGAGCTACAAGGAACTTTTCAGTGGGACAGTCCAGAAATCTATATCATTTTACACTGTTAGGATATCCAACAAATATACATTCAACACTTTGAGGCTCCAAAACCTTCCTCTTATCTATCAGAATGTAAGCCCATGCTCGTGAATGAAAAATGTGAATTAAGTGCGTCACTTTCAGTTTCTTACTGGTCCAACATTCAAATGGAGTAGTGCCTTTGAGTGCTTTGTGAGGAATGCAGTTCTGAATGTATGTGGCACAATTAATAGCTTCAGCCCATAGCTTAGGAGCTAATGATTTGGACTGTAGCATATAATTTTCCATCTCTTTTAACAACCGGTTTTTCCTCTCCATGACACCATTCTGTTGTGGTGTATATGGAATTGTGTGTTGTAGTTGTATACCTGCATCAATACAAAGTTGATGCAATTATCAGCATGGAGTATCTTAATCTTACACCCAGACTCATCCTCAGCAAGTGCTTTAAATTCTATAAGGCATTCAAATACTTCCAATTTTAATTCCAGAAAAAATACCCAAGTAAAGTGAGAGAAATCATCTATGAAGGTGAGTACATATCGAGCCTTACTGATTGAATGCTGCGGGAATGGGCCCATGATTTCATTGTGAATCAGACCAAGAGGTCAAGAAGCTCTCTATGCCTTCCCTTTGTCAAACTTTTGCTCCCGATTCTTGCCAAGAATGCATCCTTGACACACATCGCTTGTGAATTTAATAGTGGGAAATCCTTCTACCATGTTTCACTTGCTGAGTTGATGCATGTACTTATAGTTTAGATGGCCAAATATTTCATGAAATAACCTGTTGATATCATTAGATTGTGAAATAAATATAGTGGTAATAGATTTAGGAACAAAGTGGGAGAAGAAATACAAATGAGAACTGTGATCTGCAATTCCATGTGCAAGTTGTGAGCCCGTGGAAATGTTGATAATCACTGTGGAGTATGGAGTGAAATCCACCTTCCTTCTAGAGCCAGAATGAGTGATCTGATATATTGAGAGAAGATTTGCAGATAGAGAGGGAACATGAAGCACATTTGTGAAGCAGCCCCCTTCAAGGTCTATAACTCGTTCTCTGCACACCTTTGCATTTGTGGCATCTCCCAAGTAAATTGGGGATCCGGTGCTTTCTTTGATGGAGAAATATTCATCTTTTGATGCAACCATATGGTTCGATGCACCTAAATCAAGGATCCAAGCTGATGGGGTGGATGTGACAGCCATTAAAGCATGATCATCTCATGGTATCCCTCTCCCATCTTCTGTTCAGTTATGATCCTTCTTCTTTGCATTCTCGGGCATGGTTAGATTGTGCTGCTACAATTGCTTAGCCATCTGATCAATTGTTTTCCTTGTGAAATTTTCTTCAGGATGAAAACCTTTGGAACAGTAGCTGCAAAGTGTTCTTTCCTTATTCTTTTTACCCTTAGGCAAAGAAGAGCTCTTTGAATATTGTATGAGTCTCTGCTTTTTCGATTCATTAAATTTACTCTTCAATTTTTGCTTGTCTCTTCCAGTTCTCTTTGGAGCATTAGTAGCCGCAAGTGCTTAGTTCCTTGAACACTTGATGGCACCCATTTGGACTAACTTAGCTTGCTCTTGAGTCAATTTTGCAATTAATTCATTCAATTGAGACATTTTCCATTTTTTCTAAGTCAATTTAGATGCTTGAAAAAGATGACAAATACAGAATATTCAGTGCCTAATTTCGAGAGAATCGAAAGGATGAGTTGATCTTCCTCTTTCTTGACTCCACATGCACCAAGTTCAATGAGTAGGGATTTAAACTTGGTGAAGTATTCTTGTAGGTTTCTACAATGAGTTGGACTGAGGGATATGAGTTCATTCTCTAGTTGATGCACTCTCATTTCATCCTGCTTGCCGAATAGTCCTTCCAATGTGGTCCAGACCACATTGGGAGTAGTGGCTCCGATGACATGAAAGAGGAGTTCTATGGAAATTGATAGGCATATCAGCCCACCTACTTCATCTAATATATTGAAATACTTGATCTTCTCCACTACAGAAGTTGATTCAATCTCCATTCACATTGTTACCTTATAAAGCCCTTTGCTTTAGAGGAACAGAGTGATCTCTGTCTTCCATTCGAAGTAATTGAAAGGATTTAGAACGAGTTTTGTGGGCTGAGAGAGATGATCCATTTCTTCTTGCTACACCTCTTGATGATCAATACCTACAAATAAAACCATGTACAATCCACTAGATTCGAACTAGCTTTGATACCATGTAGAATTCTTGCAGAAACTCTGATAGATCTAGAATTCTAGTTAAATTAAACACAAGTAATTTGCTGATATTCAAGAGAGGAGAGAAAT
This sequence comes from Pinus taeda, assembly GCA_000404065.3. Lineage (NCBI taxonomy): Eukaryota > Viridiplantae > Streptophyta > Pinopsida > Pinales > Pinaceae > Pinus > Pinus taeda. Next base: position 24,959 of record APFE030990383.1, read on the forward strand.
AATTTTCTCCATAAAATCGATATATTAAATTAATGAACAATAGTAATACATGAGCAACCAAACCTCTAATCCCAAAGGGAGGTGGTTATATAGTAAAAAATCTTGAAAAGGCTAAGAAAAGCTAAAAGGAGGCCTAAAATAGCAACAATGACTCAAGACAACCTATGCCAACAACCATCCACGAGGAAACCATGAGGAGGAGCACATTTCCAAGGGAAGGCAACTTTAAAACATGCTAAAATGGTTTGGGGGACCAAATCCCTTGATTTAAGGGGGAACTTCATGTGGGGCGCCAATCCTCAAATAACTCAAGTGGATGAGGTGTGGTTAGATGTGAACATGCACTTAGATGTCTAAATGGTTTAGGAAAGTGGTTTGACCAATATTTCCATAATATTAAGCCTTTAAAGGAAAAAAACAAGGGAAAGTTGGTCCACCGTGCTAGTTTACCAAAAACCAAGTGTGAACATGATTTTTAGTGCATGTGGCTAAGTCAAGGATACTTAGGCTAAAAAATAAATGTAGATGTTAGGATTATATTCCAACACCCCCCCTTCATCCTAACTCACTTATCTAAAGTGAGTCTGGGCTAAGATGCCATGTTAGGTACTCAGGTACAATAAATGAAATATCCTCATAAAATGAAGAAAGAGGGAAAAATTCGTGGGAACCCCACCCCTCCCCCCCCCACCACCAAAAGAGTAAAAAAGGGCTAAGTGGCGAGAAGGGAATACTAACCTATCTCCACCACTCCAAGTATAACTCTCAGTTCTGAAAATTTATTTTCAGTGAAAGACTTGGTGAAGATGTCTGCAACCTGGTGCTTAGTGGGGTAGTACTGCAGTGATATGACTCGGTCACGAATTAGCTCGTGGATGTAATGCATGTGAATCTCGATGTGCTTGGTCATATGCCTCCAAACTGGAATAATTTATATCTGAATGGACCCCTGATTGTCACAAAATATGATGGTCGGAAGTGGATACTAAATACCAAACTTAGAGTGAAGCCCCTGCAACCAAACATCTTGTGTAGTTGCATTCGCTGCACCTCTATACTTTGCCTCAACTAGAGATTAAGCAATCGTGGATTACTTCTTGCTAGACCAGAAAAAGGCTCTAAAAAAAACTTGAAAAAATAACCATAGGTGGAATTGTGGTCTGTACCAACGCCATACCAATCAGAATCTGTGTACCTAATTAATAAAAGTGGGCAATTTGTAGCATAAAAGATACCAAAATTGGAAGTACCTTTCACATATCTAAGGATTCTCTTTGCAGCTTTCTAGTGAAGCTCATGTGGCTCCTACATATATCTGGAACAAACTCCTACTACGAAAGATATATTAGGTCAGGTGTGAGTAATATACAACAAACTCCCAACCAACTTTTGATATAGTGTACTATCCGCCAAAGGTGTAGTACTCGCATCCTAAAATCTGATCCCCAAAAGAAAGGGAGATGCTGCTGGCTTGCATTTTTTCATCTAAAAGTAGACAAGTAGATCTCATGCATACTTATACTATGCCATATTTATCCCTGAAGTAGACTGAGAAACTTCAAGACCAAGAAAGTAGTGCAACAGTCCCAAATCTGTCATGGAAAATCAATCATGGAACGTTGATTTTGCCGAATCAATAGCTAAGGTCAGGTTTTGTGTCATCAGTAAATCATCTACATAAAGTACTATCAGTAAAAGGGAATCATCATGTTGTAGCAAATAAACATTCAGATCAGATTTGCATCGAATGAATCCAATTGAAAGAAGGAAAGAATCCATCTTTGCACATTAGGCTCTGGGAGCTTGTTTTAGGCCATACAAAGATTTATTTATTCTACAAACGAGGGAAGAGTTCTGAATGTATCCTTGTGGCTGCTCCATATATATATCTCCTCCTTGAGATATCCATGAAGAAATTTACTCTTCGCATTAATGTGATGAACTTCCCTTCTGCGAGAAGCAGCAATGGCTAAAACTAGTCAAATGGAGTCCTTTTTTGCAATAGGTGAAAATGTCTCTGTGTAGTCTATGCCATGTACCTGTGAGTATCCTTTTGCAAAAAGTCAAGATTTGTACTTGCTAATCTCACCATCTGCAGAAATCTTTGTTCGATAGATCCACCAACATCAAACAAGATTTCTCCCTTTCAGAAGTGGAACCATGTCCCATGTGTTGTTTTCCATGAGAGCAGAGTACTCTTCATCCATGGTAGCCTCCCAAAGCGGCTCTCCAGTAGCCTCAGAGTGTGACTGTGGATCTGAACCAAGTGTTGTATAGCAATGTATGGGAAGCAATGGTTCAGTGGTAGCCAAGTCTTGAGGAGCCCCAACAAACTGTGATCTAGTCCCTCTCGCATCCATAGGATCACCAACTAGTTCACCTGCATCTTGCAGGGTTTTCTCTGCCCAAGTTGGCTGCTGAGTTGGAGCAACCATGACTTGCTCCTCATCCTTTGAATTAGACCCAAGAGGCTTCTCTAATGGTTTCTTTGAATCTGTCGAAGAAGTTTCGGACTCCTCCTCATCAATGGCAATAAGTAGTTCCTCGATAGGGTCTGCTGAACAATTCATGCAGTGATTCTTCTTCAAAATTCACACTTCTAGCTACAAGGAAAATTTCATTGTGAGAGTCCACCAATATATATTTTTTACACTGTCAGGATATCCAACAAAGATACATTTAACACTTTGAGGCTCCAAAGCGTTCCTCTTATCTGTCGGAATATGAGCCCATGTTCATGAACAAAAAATGCGAATTAAGTGCGACACTTTCGGTTTCTTAGCGGTCCAACGTTTAAATGGAGTGGTTCCTTTGAGTGCTTTGTGAGGAATGCAGTTTTGAATGTATGCTGCCCAATTAATATCTTCAGCCCATAGCTTAGGAGCTAATGATTTGGACTGTAGCATACAATTGGCCATCTCTTTTAATGACCGGTTTTCCTCTTCGTGACACGATTCTGCTGTGGTGTATATGGCACTATGTGTTGTAGCTATATACCTACATCAATACAAATTTGTTGCACATATTTGTTGACATACACCCCCCATTATCAGTACATAGTATCTTAATCTTATATCCAGACTCATTCTCAAGAAGTGCTTTAAATTCAATAAGGCATTCAAATACTTCCAATTTTAATTTAAAAAAAAACCCAAGTAAAGCGAGAGAAATCATCTATGAAGGTAAGTACATATCAAGCCATATTGATTGAAGATGGTGAGAATGGGCTTGTGATGTCACTATGAATCATCCCAAGAGGTGAAGAAGGTCTCTGTTCCTTTCCTTTGTCAAACTTTTGCTCCAGATGCTTGCGAAGAACGCATCCTTGACATACACCGCTTGAGAATTTAATAGTGGGCAATCATTCTACCATGTTTTCCTTGCTAAGTTGATGCAAGTACTTATAGTTTATATGGCCAAATACTTCATGCCATAACCTACTGATATCATTAGATTGTGATATAAATATAGTGCTAATATATTTAGGAACAAAGTGGGAGAAGAAATACAAACGAGAACCATGATCTGCAATTCCATGTGCAAGTTGTGTGTCCGTGGAAATGTCGGTAATCACTGTGGAGTCCCGAGTGAACTCCACCTTCCTTCCAGATACGGAATGAGTGATCTGATATATTGACAGAATATTTTTGGACAGCAAGGGAATATGAACCACATTTGTGAAGCAGCCCCCTTCAAGGTCTACAATTTCTTCTCTACACACCTTTGCAGGTGTGGCATCTCCCAAGTAAATTGGGGATCTGGTGCTTTCTTCGATGGAGGAAAATTCATCTTTTGATTCAGCCATATAATTTGATGCACCTGAATCAAGGATCCAAGCTGATGGAGTGGATGTGACAACCATTAAACCATTACCATCTCGTGGTCTCCCTCTCCCATCTTCTGTTCTGTTATCATCCTTCTTGTTTGCATTCTTGGGGGTGAGATTATGCTACTGCAATTGCTTAGCCATCTCATTGATTGTTTTCCTTGTGCAATTTTCTTCAGGATGAAAACCTTTGGAATAGTAGCTACAAAGTGTTCTTTCCTTCTTCTTCTTACCCTTAGGCAAAGAAGATCATTATGAAGATTTTATGGGTCTCTCCTTCTTCGATTCATTAAATTTACCCTTCCCTTTTTGCTTGTCCTTTCCACTACTCTTTGGAGCATCAATAGCCACAAGTGCTTGGTTCTTTTAACGCTTGATGGCACCCATTTGGACTAACTTAGCTTGCTCTTGAGTCAATGTTGTAATGAAGTCATTCAATGGAGGAATTTTCCATTTTTGCTGAGTCAATTTATATGCTTGAAAAAATGATACAAATACAAAATATTCAGGGCCTAATTTCGAGAGAATCGAAAGGATGAGTTGATCTTCCTCTTTGTGAATCCACATGCATCAAGTTCAATGAGGAGGGATTTAAACTTGGTGAAGTATTCTTGCAGGTTGCTAAAATTATTTGGAATGAGGGATATGATTTCATTCTCTAGTTGATGCACTCTCATTTCATCTTGCTAGTCGAATAGCCCTTGCAATGTGGTCCAGACTGCATCGGGAGTAGTGGCTCCAATGACTTAAAAGAGGATTTCTCTTGAAATTTATATGCATATCAGCCCAATTGCTTCATCTAATTTATTGAAATACTTCATCTTCTCCACTGCAAAATTCAGTTCAGTCTTCGTTCCCATTGTTACCCTGTAAAGCCCTTTGCTTCATAGGAGCAGAGTGATTTTTGTCTTACATTCGAAGTAATTAAAAGGATTTAGAACGAGTTTTTTGGGCTGAGAGAGATGATCCATTTTTGCTTGCTACACCTCCTGATGATCTATACTTGCAAATAAAACTGTGTATAATCCACTAGATTCAAACTAGCTTTGATACCATGTAGAATTCCTGCAGAAACTCTGATACTATAATTCTAGTTAAATTAAACACAAGTAATTTTCTGATACTCAAGAGAGGAGAGGAAAAATTTGTTCCATAAAATCAATGTATTAAATTAGTCAACAATAGTAATACATGAGAAACCAAACCTCTAATCCCAAAGGGAGGTGGTTATATAGAAATTGGCGAACCTAGACAACTAGGAAAAAACTAGTAAAAAAACTAGAAAAGGCTAAGAAAAGCTAACGGGAGGCCTAAAATAGAAACAATGACTCAAGACAACCTATGCCAACTATCAGCCACAAGGAAAGCATGAGTAGGGGAACATTTCCCAAGGAAGGCAACTTTAAAACATGCTAAAGTGGTTTGGGGGACCAAATCCCTTGATTTAAGGGGGAATCTTCATGTGGGGCACCAATCCTCAAATAACTCAAGTGGATGAGGTGTGGTTAGGTGTGAACATGCACTTAGATGTCTAAATGGTTTAGGAAAGTGGTTGAATGAATATTTCCATAATATTAAGCCTTTAAAGGAAAAAACAAGGGAAAGTCGAGCTAGTTTACCAAAAACCAAGTGTGAACATGATTTTTAGTGCATGTGGCTAACTCAATGATACTTAGGCTAAAAAATAAATGTAGATGTTAGGATTATATTCCAACAAAATATAGTAGCCACAACACACCATTGCAAAGATCCTAGCGACCACTAAAACCACTACAAAATTGACGACGATACAAAGGAGAATTGGTAGAAGTTACATTGAGAGCTTAAACCAAAGAACAAAAAGAAAGACAATAAGAAGAAGAATCTCATGGTCACTGATTCGAGAAACCATGTTAAAATAAGCTCAGATGTGGATGACAAGATTGACTATAATTTAGTGCAGCATGAGATGAATTTGAGTAGCCTTCAACAACATGAAGAGAAAGAAATGTCAAATCTCTTCCATATAAGGATGCAGGTCAAGAAGACTAAGATTGATGCTCTATTTGACTCAATATTGCAGGTGAATCTCATTGCCACATATCTGGTAAGGAATTGGGATTGAAATTTTGCAATCATCCGAGCCCATAGCCACTAGGATGGGTAATAAGGATGGAGAGTTAAAGGTAACAAAACAATGCAAAATAAGATGTGCCATTAGTGTTGATTTTATTGATGAAGTAGAACTAGATGTGGTTCCCCTTGATATTTGTGGAGTCATGTTTTGGATTCACTACATGTACATGAAAGAAAAAATATTAATGTGGAGAGCCAACTAATATCAACTCATCAAGGAAGGAAAATCACACATCATCAACGCGCACAAAGGTAAGTCAAAAATTTTGCTGGTAAGTGCCAACCAAGCTAAGAAATTGATCACCTCCAACACAAAGCATGTTTTATTATTTTTATAGGAAAATATTTTTATAGAAGAGTCAATATGAGGCAAGGAATCCCTAGAGGGGTGTACTAAGAAACAAAACAAAAAATGGAAGAGTTTCTATAGGCATATAGATATGTGTTGCATGAGCCTAAAGGGTTACAACCAAAGAGGGAAATGGATCACAAGATCTAAATATTGTCATACTCCCCATTTCCAATCCTTGGGATGCATAGGAAGTATATTATAAAAGTAGGTGAGGTGAAGTAACAGTTGCAACACCTACTGGAACAAGGCGTCATTTGACCAAGTACATCACCATGTCGGTCACCCATCATCATTGTTCCAAAGAATGATGGGAATTGGTGGATGTGTATAAATTATAGGGCATTGAACAAAATTATTCTCAAGAACACATACCCCTTGCCGAGGATAGGTAATATGTTCAATCAGTTGCGACAAGAAAAGTACTTCAACAAGATGGACTCAAAGTTTGGATATTAGTTTGAGTCAAATAATAAGATACCTAGAAGACAACCTTCAAAACTTGACAAGGTTTGTATGAGTGGTTAGTCATGCCATTTCGCCTATGTAATGCATCAACTACATTTATGATATTAATGAATGATGTAGTTCTCCCTTTTATATACTAATTTGTTACTATCTATTTTGATGATATAGTAGTATACATTGGTAACTCAGAGGAGCACATGTCACATTTGACACAAGTGTTGGAGATTCTAAAGAAGAACCAACAGTTAGAAAATCTCAAAAGTGTTAGTTCATACAACAATCTTTGGTGCATCTCTGTATGTAATAAGTGGAGGAGATCTAGAGATAGATCTTACCAAGATGGATGCCAACACGAAATGGTAGATGCCTACTAATGATTCTAAGGTCAGTTGTTTCAGTAGGGAAGCACAATTACTAAGGAAATTCATAGCCATGTTTTTAGCAGTAGTGACACTAGTCCATGCCATAACGACAAGTGGAAAGAGTTCCCAATGGGGAAATGATTAGTAGAGTTATTTTGAGGAGATAAAGAAAAATATCAATCAATCACTAGTTCTAGAATTACAAAAATTGTAACAACCCTTTTAAGTGGAGACAAAAGTGAGTGAGTGTGCTATGGGAGTGGTCTTGATGTAGGGAGGAAGGCTTGTATGCTCCCATTTTGAAGTATTTCATGGGGAAAATCTTAACTACCATACCTACGAGAAGGAGCTCTATTCCGTGGTGAAAATTTTGAAGATGTGGAAACACTATATGATGTGAAAGGAGATAGTAATCCACATAGATTAGTAGCCACTACAATATGTGCAAGCCTAGAGTAAGCTACAGTAGATTGGGCATTACAGGTGGATGGGTTTTTTTACAATAGTTTCATTTGGTGATGAAGTATAAGAAGGATAGCACAAACAAGCTGGCAGACATGTTCTCAAGGCTATCAAAATTAAAAATTACAACTTCGAGGACTCTTATGCACATCTCCATCACCCATGATGCATATAGAGATGCATATTCATAGGATGAGGACTTCAAGGAGGATATTTAATATTTTTAGAGCCATAGTCATGTGCACGATGGTGATAGAAATGTTGACTACTATCTCTAGCATGGGTTACTTTACAAGTTGGATAAGATATGTGTTCCTAGAGGTGAGAAATTTAAGCTGATTAGAGAGGCCCACACCTCCAAGGTTGCAGGGTAGTTTGGTGTAGGGAAGATGATGGCCACATTGTAGAGGTATGTGTGATAGCCCAAGATGCAAGAGCATGAAGCTAGGTTCATAAGACGAAGCATGCTTTATTATACCAACAAGATTATAAATATGAAACAAGGTCTATATCATTCCTTACCTATACCCATCATCCTTAGGAAAGAATTTACATGGAATTTGTAGGATGGTCACCAAAAACAAGGAAGGGACATGACTACCTCTTTGTGGTGGTTGACATGTTCAACAAGATGTGTTTTGATTCCCTATAAAAATACCATTAGTGGGCAAAAAGAAACAAAATTGTTCTTTGGACAAGTCTAGGTGCACTTTGGGATACCAAAGAGCATAATTTTAGACAAGGACATAAGATTTTTTAGTGCATTTTGGACAACATTGTTGGAGAGTATAAATAAAAAATTCAAGAGATATACAACATTCTATCCACATATAGATGGGAAGAAAAAAGTAGTCAACATGACTTTGGTACAACTTCTAAGGGGATACAACCTGAAGCTTCTAAAGACCTACGATGAAAATATGGTATATATACAACAATCTTACAATAGATTAGTTCACACTTCTATAGAAAAGTCCCCATTTGAAACTTTGTTTGGATATTTTTTGTCTTCACATTTGGACATTACTTATGGGCAAAAAGGAGGAGTGAGGGAAGATCTTATAGGCCATGCCTTTAAGACTGAAATATTTATGGAGAAGATGAAGAAAATCCATATGTACCTTTACAAGAGACACTACAAAAGTCACACGATAAATATAAGTTCATGCACGACGATCATAGAATAAAGAAATCGTTCAAGGTGGGAGATAGAGTATGGTTGCAGTTGAACAAATAGAGGCTAGAGGGTCTGGTAAGAAAATAAAAGGATTTGCGGTATTGTCCCTTCAATATAGGGAAAAAGGTGGGTGATAATTCTTATAAACTTATTTTACCACCATATATGTATATTTACTCAGTTGTGAATGTAGAGAATCTAAAATTATATGAGCCTTCCATTCTAGATTAGGAAGAGGAACAAGTCCTACCATCTATGGAGAATTTGAGACCAAACGTTCAAGAACATTTGATAGAAAATAAAATTTTGTGGAAGAGGTCCAAAACTACAAGATAGGGAATTGTGAATTTTCGAAAATTGGGTTGCAAGGAAAACTTCTAGGAAAAGTTGAATGGTACACAAGGGAGAAGACGGAGGAAAAATTTCCTGACCTCATTTACTAGAATATTTTGGGGCCCGAAATCCTTCCAAAGTGGGGAGGTATGTTCGAAATTGGATCACTATATTGTTTTTCATCCACCTCCATGCTTTTAGAGTGGAAATTGTGGACACATAAGCTCTTAGGACCATTTTTACCAACAAGACCCTGTTTTGCAAATTAGGGTCTAAAACATTCCAGGAGAATTTTGAGGCATCAAGTTATGTTTTATTGCATTAAACATTTACCACTTTAGTGTCGCACCTATTTTCCTATTCTACATAGACAACTTTCCAACGACACAAGAATTACAAAATTTTTGAAGTTACTGTGAAATCTTCATCATGACTATGTTGAATGAGGTCTTCATGTGCATCTAGTGGAATCTTATCAAATCCATCCTTAGAATTATCATCAACATTTCTCTCAAACTAAATATATAAAAGTTAGAATTTCTCTCCTATGGAGTATGTGTTGAAATGTCTTCTTCTTTGATTGAGACATTATGGTTCTCACTTTCAATTTTAGGAACATAATTTGATGTAGAAAAATGTTTGTGTCTTATATTAGATCTTTATATTCTATATTCTCCTCTTTATTTTCATGGGACCATAGTGGAAAATTTAAGAGATTAGAACCACTTTCATGAGTATCTTCTTCAATGGCTTCAGTTTTCTAGATTAACTCTTTTCATTTGAAAATATTCTCTTCAATAAAAATCTCAGATTTAGAGGAAAATAAATTTCATAACAACTAAAAATGATGAAATCATTTGGAAACATTTCTTGAGGAATCTCATGAAGAAATTTAATAAATACAAGAGAGAAACATTTAATTGCATCTTCCTGATTCACTTGGATTTCAACCATATTTAAGAAAATGGAATATCGGTCTTTATTTCAGAAATAATTATCGACAAACGAATATTCTAATGCATACCAGGTTATGATGGTTCTAGGCATCAGCGAATAAAATCATTCACAACCACTTTCTTGTAGAGTCAGGAAAAATAATATCTAAACAACATCATATTCAACCACATTATAAATATCATTGACATTGTCAAACTTAATGAAATTATTTTATTCATCCTTTAATGTATCTCCAAGGAACACATGAACCTTATCCATGAAAATAGTTTGGAAGGGTTGAAACTTTCCTTGGACATTGAGATAACTTCTATACACTAATTTGTTTCTTTGAGAACCTTCTCTTTTCGCCATAACCTAGACAATTCTTGGTAATATTTGTGGGGAAGGTATACTCTCATCACAACATGGAAAAAATTATTTCGTAGAGTTTCCATATATATATATTCATGAAATTTGGGATATTTTTAGGGGATTCGTCAGGACATATTTCTTCAAAATGGAAAGATTCAATAATAATCACTAAGGAGGTCATTATCATAAATATTGGATGCTTCTTGGTCTTTAAGAAATTTCCATGTACTTTAATTTCTATAATATTTAAGGGTAGGTGATGTTATTTGAAAAATGTTTCAAAGAACCAAGCTCATCTTCAACTATATTGCTAGAAATCTACTAATTGTTTTCACAATAAATAAAACATAGATGCAAGAGCTTCTAGTTTCTCAATAAGTTCTGATCATTAAAAGAAAGTATCACATTTCTTGAAAATAATATCACCAGTATGGTGACCAAAAATGTTGATCTCTTTTCCTATCAAGGAAAAATGTTCAACTCCTAGGGCCTATTTCTAGGTTCCCTCCACATTCTTATAGAGGTGATAATCCTTTATTGATCTCATTGATATGTATATAACTTGAATATTAAAGATTAAACATTAAACACATGCATCCGTAAATGGACTAGGTGTTTTTAAAATTAAAAACAAAGTGATATGAAAATAAATTTAGTACTTACAAATCTATTTCACGTTGTCATCCATAAAATATGCTAGGAAACATATTTGAAGCAAATTCAAATAAACATAAATAGAGAGTACTTTTGTAAATACTCAGAGATTTATCAAATTATATCACACACTTAAAATTATGAGAGTGTAGGAAATCGTTTGTTGGTATCCTAAATTTCCCTATTTTCTACCCCATTTCCATCAAAATCAACCTCTTTTTTATCCCAATAAAAGACACTTCTTTCCTGCACTAGTAAAAGATAGTTACCCATTCCTACACATGCTCATATTTTATATTAAGATTTATTACAACACTTTATTAATCATTTTATATGGATTTCATGCCTATTTACATACCTATTGTAACTCATATTAGTTTCCTAGAGTAATCATGGAACTTAGTATTAATTATGAAAGAGTGTGACTATTGCAGGTAGATTCTTGCACCGCCACGAAGACTGTTTGAGATTTTCGAGAGGCCAAATCTTCCACAAGGACGGGTCTCAATCCTTGCCTCTGAGTCTAGTTGCTGATGAACTTAAGCTGGATAGCAAGTGGCGCAAAATCAAGGAATATTTTCAAAACTTAGGTTATGACCAAGCGAAATTCATGTGTATTATAACTGTTGGCCAAGTTTGTAATTTTGGTTTCTAAGGTTGTTCGGTCGAAAGGCATGAACAAGAAATGTTTGTAATTAGTGAAAACGACTAGATCCGAAAGGATATATAAGATATAGATCATAGGTAGGAGTAAGCTAGTGAACCATTGATTGTAGTTTAGTTTTATGTAATCTGCTATCGCCTCAACTCTGAGGCTGGACTGCTCTGTTGTGTATATTTTCCGAATCGAGTAATACAAGAGAACTGCCATGATTTCCATTCACAATGTCTAATTTATCTTTGATGTATATTTGAAGTGCCGAGCATTTTAATTCATTAGAAGGGGAATGAGATGGTTGGCTAGGGCCCAATTAACCGAGCTCATTTACCCCTCTCGCTTTCGTTATTCAGAAAGGCGGCGTGTATATTTAATTTGCAGCTCATGATGTTATAGTTTTAATCATTATTTTTCAAGTTCTAATTTAAAATTTCTTTTGTAGCTCACGCGTGAAACGGATCTGTGGTTTGATAGTTAGTTGTGTTTACTTTGTTTATGAAATATCTTTCTTACATTTCCTTTACTCTCAATCTTTGTTTTAACTCGATTTCGATCAGATCGTGCAAGGAACTCTTTCTTGCACCAGTGCATGCGTTTGCCTGGACTTTGGTTTAATCATTTGTTTGCAGCGAACAGTGAATCACTTACCTGCATATGATTTCTAGTTATTTTGCAAGTGAATGAATCATTAACTTAGTGAATGTATTCAGTATTAAAAGTACATCTTTAGAGGATTTGGAAGCAGTTGCATAAAATTACCATAAAGCTATTATAATTGGAAAGAACATAAGCATTTTGAATGGATTACTAAAGTTAGTTAACACATGCAAAACACTCAGACTATTGTTTCATTCTTTTGAAGTGGTTTGATTTCATAAAGTTTATTTCCTTTGCAAGGTTTAATGAATTGAAGCATTTCCTTTTTCACAGATAATTTACTCCAAAATTTCATTTACAGTCGCAATTATTTTTCAGTACATCTTTCAGTCCTTTTGAAAATAATTTGGAAACTATGTGAAGGAAGCTCTGCCTCAGTGCAAGAGCTAGTATCTTGTCACAAAAATAGAGTGCTCTAAGCCCTGAGGCTTAGAGCACCTTCACTAAGACACAAGTGTTCAGTAAGGAAGGTCACATATACTTTTGCACAGAGATATTGTACTTGCACTAGTGTAAGCAAATTGCAACAATGTAAGGGCATGTTGTTTGTATGGAAGGAAGATCAGAAGGAAGACATAATTCTATAAAGGCCCACTTGTTAGACTATTAGCCATCCATCTAAAGATGAACATAACATTTCTTTCTAACATTTAAGATTGTTTCCACTGTGTGGAATTTCTTTACATGATTTACGTGCAAATTGTCCTTTACATTCCATCACTAGAGTTGCTTTGGTGTCAATTGCCTTTCCAATTTTTCTATATCTAATTCTAAAACAAATTTCCTTTAAGAAGTAGGATTAGAGATAGGAAAATTTCATACCATTTCTGGCATTGCCTGTGCTTCGTGTCTATGTTTATGAAACCCTCAGGTTGACAATTATGTGTTGACGAGTTTGCGCAAGCGCAATTCTTGCACCCAACAGCGTTCATGAGAATCTTACTTGTTTGGAAATTAAATTTTTAGAATTAAAAATGACATTTCATCCAAGAATAAGCTCTTTTCAAGAGCCAAAACAATAATTTATGGAATTAAAGTTTTAGACTAAAGTCATGTGCCAAAAGCATAGTCCCAAAATATTGTTATTTAATCATAAAACGAATTGCATTCACCCCTAAGAGACTAAGATTGGGCTCCCATGGAACAAATATAAATGAGAAAGACACAAAGTTGTAGAAGGATCACAAGTGGAATGAATCCTATCTCTCTAACAACTACTCTCTGATCATGGTCTTCTCCATTTATAATCTTATCTTTATCTTTACAATGATGGAAGGTTAATTCTTTCCTCTTTGGTGTAACTACATAAATATATAATTTTAGAAATATGAGGTTAGGAATTCATCCCTCCAGCTAGGTCCCACTTTAGATATTCTTTATTTTCCTTTTTAGGAATCATTTTAAAAATTAATTTGATGATAGGACCAAAATTTGTTATGACTTTTCTTTTAATTTGATAAGATGATATATATAATTTTATCCCTAGATACAAACCCCAACATGTTATTCATTCTTCTATCTTTCTAATGAGATTTTTAAAAAATATAACAAATAAACAAAATAATAATATCATGCAATGAAACTTGAAACTGGAGGAATAATAGTTAAGCTTGATTGTATTAATAAATGTTCAGTGATACAAATATTTATAACACAATGAATAAAACACCCATATGTTCTCACCTTGACACCTAATAAAAGAGATAAAATAGGATCTAAAATGTAGAAACTCTAAAACATACTTAGGATAAAACTATATCCCAAGATGTAAAAAAATAAGGTGGTATACTTAGGATTTTATGATTGTAACATGATAAAGATGCTAATATTCCCTCCCCTCAATCATAAATCTGAGCAATTGTTATAGCATCATTTAACACTCCTATAGAATTGATACTCTTATATGGCCGTGGGGATCCTTTTCCCATGCAAACTTAATCATGTATTAAAAAAGAATATGTCAAATTCCATACTTGAATTTGCCCACATCCAATCGTGTACATATGCAGTTCCTATAACTCTATACCTGCGTATAACTTTTAAAGTATGAAAAAAAAGAATGTTATTTTTTGGGAAGGTTTTACCGAGATCCCACTTACAGGGGCCCATAACACAATTGAATTAGCTAATTTTAGGTGGTATATATATACCCATTGAGTAGGACTAAAATACATAAGGGAAGGGTTATCAACATTATATCCGTTTTTCTCCCAGATCAGATTTGACTTTGCTGTGCCTCCTGCGCTCCCAATCTCTATGGAAACTCTGGTTTCGTTTTCTGATATGTTCATCATTCTTATTTCATATACGTCCACTTGTTACAGCGGTTTTCTTCATGGCTCGAGGTGGAAAGATCTAGAGTAAGGCTTCATTGATGATTTGTCTTGGCTCAGGTTATACCTTTCCTCGACCTATTGTTGTTAATCAATAAAGAAGCTCATGTCTTGTTCCTCGTATTTTATTATCTCATGAATAGTAATTTATATGCTTGTATATAATGATATAACATATATTATGTACAAACATTGAATTATCTATCATGTATATGATTCTGTGAATTGACTTGCAGGACTGCTCGTTCTAGAGGAAGTAGAGAGTTTAGAGCCTACGGGAACATCATTAAACGTAGGACCTATGGGTATGTTTCCAAATCCAAATTTAGTAATTTATATGTTTTGCATGCTTACTTGACTTCTATTTGTTCATTATCTTGTTCTGTTCGGTTAAGGTTGTCAACCTTTACCTTAGGGAACTTTTCCCACCAACAGAATTGGCGACTCCATTGGGGAATACCATTAATTATTTCCTAGAAGGTTTGTTATCCTTTGATCTAGGTTTTCCTTTGTTGTTTCTTGAGTTTTCCATCCTTCTTAGCTCTTAAGAAATTTGGTCATTTAGCTCGATCTCTTGGATCAGGTATGTATTTCTATTGTTTCCTACTTTTGCATTTATACGTGATATTTATTATAGACAGTAGCATATATACACATTTTATTTCAAAAAAACATGTGCATACACAAGTTTCTTCAGACACAATCATTCACATACAAAGTTCTGTAGTTAGACAATTGCGTACAGATCTAAAAATTTGAATTTTTTCATTTGTGGCTTTTGCTGGGGTTTCGACCAATCTTTTTTGTCTTTCTGGTTTGAATGAGGCCTGGAATTATATTTTTATCAGCTGTTGTCGATTTCTTCCATCTCTTTTGTGAAAAGCCTATGTCAACCTAGGGTTTTCATTTTTTGAAGCTTTTTATATCTAAAATTGGGTTTCAGACTTTCTTTAAGAAGTGTCTGGATGTTTTGCGCTTTTGGGATAGTTAGTTCTTATTAAACTTCTTTATAACCCAACCTTTTTTATTACCTCTTTTACATTCTGGAAGTTGGTGTGTTTTATTATTTTCATTGTTTGCTTGGGAAAGGTGTTTGAAATTCTTGGGTAAATGAGAGATTTCAATTCTCTCTAATCTGTCTGATTTCCAAAATCTTTTGTGTCTTCCCGACCAAATCATTCAAGGTGTTTTAGTCTCTTATTGACATTAGTATTTTAATATTTGAGATCATTGTTGAGTAGTGGGATTTGAGTCAGTTTCTTGTTGTTGGTCTTGAATTTTATGCTTTCTTTCACTTTCTGGAACTTTCAATTTTTAAATATTTTAAAGAAAAATAAAAACATTTGCTTCAGGTTTATTTTCTTTGGTTTTTGACCTTTTTTATCTTTCAGTTTTTGGCAAAGGTCTGCATTCTTGTTTTCGGTTTAAAAGTATTTTTGTTTTGAGGAGTGTTTCTTATTTGATATTTTCTTCTTGTTTCTTGATAGTTGGACTTTGCTTGTGAGTTCAACTTTCTCTATTTTTTATCCTTGAAAATTTCATTTGCGTTCTTGTGTGCATTAGGGTAAGTTTCATTTTAGACATCCTTTAGTATTTTTTTTTAGGTGTTGAATGTGTAAGTGCTTAAAAGGAAAAAGAAAAAGAGATTTTATTTATTAGCTTTCTCGTAGAACCCGTGTAAAAAAAAAATTCATTGAAGAAAATGAAGTGTTGCATTTGCATGTAGCTTGGGTGTTATATTGATTTCTTTTGTGTCATAACATCAGAAGTTTCACTTCCACTTCCCATGTCCTAAACAAAAACTATTAAAGTAAGGGCTTAAAATTAAAAATGAAATATAATTTTTATTTTTGTCGTAGCAACATCAACCAGTATAGGGAATTTAGAGCCTTGGTATAAATGTGTGGAGAGTAAATTATCCAAGGCCACTTGAACTGAAAGTATAGAAGTTTACTAAAGAGTGGAAATATAGTATTGTTAAGCTGTCTAATAAAGCTCTTATAACACATGAGTTAAGCACAATAATGTGTGAAGATAAGGAAACAGAGATACCCCTTCTTGTACTTGTTGGATCACGTGCCCCTGATTGTTCCACCCAACCTTTGATCATGAACTGTTGACCTTAATTTCGTTTCCTAGGGACCAAACAAGTGACTCTCAAGGGGGGGTGCCCATGGTACCTAAGGTAGATGTTGCATCAATTTCATAGTACTTATGGAGGGTGCCCTTGCGAAGCTTGGGTACTTACACTAGCAAAGGCTATTGTCTGGAGGTCACTGTAACTTCTTATGATATCTTTGATAGTAGGCTTAGGCCCTTGTCATCCCAACCTTTCTTGTATTTTAGTGTCTAGTCCTAATCACTCAAGGCCAAAATACCTGGAAGTTGCTTTCTTGGTTGTATATTTAGGCTCCTTTTAGAGAGTGCTCGGTGCTTCTAGATTTCCATAGGTTTTTTGAGACTTTAATTTCTCTTAATATATAAAAGTGGTTGATCGAACGATTTGTCGGTCTATAAGGCTTTGTTCACTTTCACCTGTGAGTGTTGAGCCTTCACCTAGAAGGTGTAGGAGTAATTTTGTTGGTTCCTTTGAACCAATGTTAGCTAATGCAACGAAGACAAATCCTTCTTTGAGGGCTCTTATTTCACAGGTTGAACCTAGCATAGTCCATAATCCTGATGGTAACCTTACGGTGCTTACTAGAGTACTCTTCTAATTGGAAGACAAGGTATAGATTAAAGACGTTTCAGAGCCTCGTGAGACTCCTATGGAACCTTTTCCTTCTCACATTGCTTATATTGTATAATATGTGGGTACTTCAAATCATAGGCCAGCTAGCCCTATTCACTCTCCGTATTTGTTCTCAATGGCCAATGCAAGGATAGGTTGTTTATATGGAAGGAAGATCAGAAGGAAGACATAATTCTACAAGGGCCCACTTGTTAGACTTTCTGCCATCCATCTGAAGATGAACATAGCATTTCTTTCTAACATTTAAGATTATTTCCGTTGTGTGGAATTTCTTTACATGATTTACATGCAAATTGTCCTTTACAATCCATCACTAGAGTTTCTTTGGTGTCAATTGCCTTTCCAATTTTTCTCTATCTGGTTTTGCAAAGCATTTCCTTGAAGAAGTAGGATTAGAGATAGGAAAATTTCATACCATTTCTGGCATTGCCTGTGCTTCGTGTCTAAGTTTATGAAACCCTCGGGTTGACAATTAAGTGTTGAGGAGTTTGCTCAAGCGCAATTCCTGCACCCAACAGCATTCATGACACTCTTACATGTTTGTAAATTAAATTTTTAGAATTATAAATGGCATGTCATCCCAAAATAAGCTCTTTGCAACGGCCAAAACAATAATTTATGGAATTAAAGTTCTAGACTAAAGTCATGTGCCAAAAGCATAGTCCCAAAATATTGTTATTTAATCATAAATGAATTGTATTCACCCCTAAGAGATTAAGATTGGGCTCCCATGGACCAAATATAAATGAGAAAGACACAAAGTTGTAGAAGGATCACAAGTGGAATGAATCCTATCTCTCTAACAACTACTCTCTGATCGTGGTCTTCTCCATTATAATCTTGTCTTTATCTTACAACTGCTAGAAGGTTAGTTCTTTCCTCTTTGTGGTAACTACATAAATATATATTTTTAGAAATATGAGGTTAGAATTCATCCCTCCATCCAGGTCCCACTTTAGACATTACATTTTCCTTTTTAGAAATCATTTTAAAAAATAATTTGATGATAGGACCAAAATTTGTTATGACTTTTCTTTTAACTTGATAAGATGATATTTATAATTTTATCCCTAGATACAAACCCCAACATGTTCTTGATTCTTCTATCTTTATAATGAGATTTTTGAAAAATATAGCAAATAAACAAAATAATAATATCACGCATTGAAACTTGAAACTAGAGGTATAGTATTTAAGCTTGATTGTGTTAATAAATGTTCAGTGATATAAATATCTATGACACAATGAATAAAACACTCATATGTTCTCACCTTGACACCTAAAAAAAGAGATAAAATAGGATCTACAATCTAGAAACTCTAGAACATACTAAGGATAAAACTATATCCCAAGATGTAAAAAAAATAAGGTGGTATACTTGGGATTTTATGATTGTAACATGATAAAGAGGCTAATATTCCCTCCCCTCAGTCATAAATCTGAGAAATTGTTATTGCATCATTTAGAACTCCTATAGACTTGATACTCTTATATGGCCTTGGGGATCCCTTTCCCATGCAGACTTAATCTTGTATTAAAAAACAATATGTCAAATTCCATACTTGAATTTTCCCACATTAAATCGTGTACATGTGCAGTTCCTATAACTCTATGCCTGTGTATAACTTTTAAAGTATGAAAAAAAAATGTTATTTTTTTGGAAGGTTTTACCAAGATCCCACCTACAGGTGCCCGTAGCACAATTGAATTAGCTAATTTCAGGTGGCATATATACACCCATTGAGTAGGCCTAAAAGACATAAGAGAAGGGCTATCGACATTATATCCATTTTTCTCCCAAATCAGGTTTGACTTTGATGTTCCTCCTGTGGTCCCAATCTCTATGGAAACCCTGGCTTCGTTTGTTGATATGTTCATCATTTTTATATCATACCCGTGTACTTGTTAGAGAGGTTCTCTTCATGGCTCAAGATGGACAGATCTAGAGGAAGGCTTCGTCGATTATTTGGCTTGGATCTGGTTGTACCTTTCCTCTACCTATTGTTGTTAATTAATAAAGAAGCTCATCTCTTGTTCCTCATATGTTATTATCTCATGAATAGTAATTTATATGCTTATATATGATGATATAACATATATTTATGTATGAACATTGAATTATCTATCATGTATATGATTCTGTGGATTGACTTGCAGGCCTGCTCATTTTGGAGGAAGTAGAGAGTTTGGACCCTATGAGAACATCATTAAACATAGGATGTATGGGTATGTTTCCAAATCCAAATTTAGTAATTTATATGTTTTGCATGATTACTTGACTTCTATTTGTTGATTATCTTGTTCTGCTCGGTGGAGGTTGTCAACCTTTACCTTAGGGAACTTTTCTCACCAACAGAATTGGCGACTCCATTGGGGAATACCATTAATTATTTCCTAGAAGGTTTGTTATCCTTTAATCTAGGATTTTGTTTGTCGTTTCTTGATTTTTCCATCCTTCTTGGCTCTTAAGCAATTTGGTAATTTAGCCCGATCTCTTGGATCAGGCATGTATTTCTATTTTTTCCTACTTTTGCATTTATACGTGATATTTATTGTAGACAGTAGCATATATACACATTTTATTTCAAAAAAACATGCACATACACAAGTTTCTTCAGACACAATCATTTACATACACAGTTCTATATTTAGATAATTGCGTACAGATCTGAAAAATTTGAATTTTTTCATTTGTGGCATTTGCTGGGGTTTCGACTAATTTTGTTTATGTCTTTCTAGTTTGAATGAGGCCTGGAATTATACTTTTATCAGCTGTTGTCTATTTCTTCCATCTCTTTTGTGAAAAGCCTATGTCAATCTAAGGTTTGCATTTTTTGAAGCTTTTTATATCTAAAATTGGGTTTCAAACTTTCTTTAAGAAGTGTCTAGCCATTTTGTGTTATTGGGATAGTTAGTTCTTATTCAACTTCTTTATAACCCAACCTTTTTTATTACCTCTTTTACATTCTTGAAGTTGGCATGTTTTATTATTTTCATTTTTTTCTTGAGAAAGGTGTTTGCAATTCTTGGGTAAATGTGAGATTTCGATTCTCTGTAATCTTTCTTATTTCCAAAATCTTTTGTGTCTTCCCAACCAAATCATTCAGGGTGTTTTAGTCTCTTATTTACATTAGTGTTTTAATCTTTGGGATCATTTTTGAGTAGTGGGATTTGAGTCGGTTTCTTCTTGTTGGTCTTGAATTTAATGCTTTCTTTCACTTTCTTTCACTTTCAGTTTTTAAATATTTTAAAGAAAAATAAAAACATTTGCTTCGGGTTTATTTTCTTTGGTTTTTGACCTTTTTTTATCTTTCAGTTTTTGGAAAAGGTATGAATTCTTGTTTTAGGGTTAAAAGTATTTCTGTGTTCGGGAGTGTTTCTTATTTGATATTTTCTTCTTGTTTCTTGATAGTTGGATTTTGCTTGTGAGTTCAACTCTGTTTGCTTTCTATCTTTACTTGAAAATTTCATTTGCATTCTTGTGTGCATTACGGTAAGTTTCATTTTAGACATCCTTTAGTATTTTTTGTTAGGTGTTGAATATGTGAGTGCTTAAAAAGAAAAATAAAAAGAGTTATTATTTATTAGCTTTCTCGTAGAACCCATGTAAAAAACATTTTCATTGAAGAAAATGAAGTGTTGCATTTGCATGTACCCTGGGTGTTATATTGATTTCTTTTGTGTCATAACATTAGAAGTTGCACTTCCACTTCCCATGTCCTAAATAACAACCATTAAAATAAGCGCTTAAAATTAAAAATGAACTAGAATTTTTATTTTTGTCATAGCAACATCAACCAGTATAGGGAATTTAGAGCCTTGGTATAAATGTGTGGAGAGTAAATTATCCAAGGCCGCTTGAAATGAAAGTATATAAGTTTACTAAAGAGTGGAAATATAGTATTGTTAAGTTGTCTGATAAAGCTCCTCTACAACATGAGTTAAGCATGATATTATGTGAAGATAAGGAAAGAGAGATACCCCTTCTCGTACTTGTTGGATCACGTGCCCCTGATTGTTCCACCCAACATTTGATCACGAAATGGTGACCTTAGTTTCCTTTCCTAGGGACCACACAGGTGACTCCCAGGGGGGGGGGGGATGCCCATGGTGCCTGAGGTAGACGTTGCATCAATTTCATATTACTTATGGAGAGTGCCGTTGTGAAGCTTGGGTACTTGCACTAGCAAAGGCTATTGTCTGGAGGTCACTATAACTTCTTCTAATATCTTTGCTAGTAGGCTTAGGCCCTCATCATCCCAACCTTTCTTGTATTTTAGTGTCTGGTCCTAATAACTCAAAGCAAAAATACCTGGAAGTTGCTTTCTTGGTTGTATCTTTAGGCTCTTTTTAGCGAGTGCCTGGCGCTTCTAGATTTCCATCGGTTTTTCGAGACTTTAATTTCTCTTAATATATAAAAGTGGTTGATCGAACATTTTCTCAGTCTATAAGGCTTTGTGGGCTTTCACATGTGAGTGCCGAGCCTTCACCTAGAAGGCGTAGGAGTAATTTTTCTGGTTGATTTGAACCATTGTTAGTTAATGCAATGAAGACAAATCCTTCTTTGAGGGCTCTTATTTCACAGGTGGAACCTAGTATAGTCCATAATCCAGATGGTAACCTTCCGGTGCTTACTTTAGTACTCTTCCAATTGGAGGACAAAGTATAAATTAAAGACGATTCAGAGCCTCCTAAGACTCCTATGGAACCTCTTCCTTCTCATATTGCTTACATTGTATCATATGTGGGTACTTCAAATCATAGGCCAGCTAGCCCTATTCACTCTCCGTATTTCTTCTCAATGGCCAATCTTAGAGGCTTTGTCAATACCACCGGTGTATATAGTCCTTTCTGAGTTGTATGAGGAGGTAAAATTACTATATCTAATTTTACACCTACTACAGTAGCTGTTGACTCTACCTCCATCCCGATTCTGAGTAGGGGCACCCAATCTTCAGTTCCTTTCACGCGAGCTTATGATTTCAGAATCAAATCTAGTGGGATTCCCTCAGTTTATTCAACTACACCCTTTGTTTCTTATACATCGATGACTTCAATGGCTACTAGTTGAGTGCCTCTAAAAGGTTTTCAATTTGGAAGTGGACATGTTCCTCCTTCCAATCCATCGTTCAATTTAGGATTAATTTCTTTCTCTAGTCATGCTCAAAACATTAATCCTTTTAAAGTGAACTAGGGATTGGCACATCCTTCTATTAAGGGTTTTGGGTCAGGGAATTTTCCCCATTTATTTGGTGAGTAGGGGAGTATGCCCTTCCTCTACACTTACCATTGGAGCTTGGAATTCTCTTGTTCCTCTACACTTACCATTCTTGGAAGTAATTAATTTTCTAGATCTTTCGAAATTAATGAATGATCTAATCCATTATAACCCCACTTGGCCTCTGGTCCCAACTAAACTTCCATTTGATATTCTGAAGTTTGAAGGGAAGTCTAGTGAAAATCCAACCAATCATATAACGACTTTCCACTTGTGGTGCTCCTCAAACTCCCTAATTTATGATTCATTTAGGTTGACTCTATTCCATCACACTTTAACTAGGAACACGGCTAAATGGTACATCGTGTTAAGGGGGGGAAGTTTTCTATGGTTGGTGACTTAGCCTCAATTTTTCCAAACCATTTTTAGTTGCATGTCCATTATGATACCAAAATTGAACATCTAGCCAATTTTGAGCGGGAAAAGTCTGCTGAAGGAAGAGAATGATCAAGGCCTATATCCCTGAGGAGTTTCTTCTGGAATGGTTTTTGAAATTATTTCAATAAGAGATCTCTAAGGATGTGGCAATTTCTAGGGTGTTTATCGAAGAAGAGGCTATCTTGAGGGCCCAATAGTTAGAGATCATCTATTACCAATTGGGAGTTCTCTGTAAGATTTTTCTTGATTCTTCTAGATAGAAAATGGATCTCCCTAAGCCGAAAGTGGGACCCCATGCTGATAGATTTATAGGGTCGATCGATATCAATGCAACTAATTTATTGAATCAAGTACAAAAATTGTCATTAGAATTTGATTCTACAACACAAACTACGTAGTATAGGTCTTCTCCTTCTCAACCTTTAGTATTTAATGTTGTATAGTCTTCAAATCCCAAAGGAAATAAAAAATTTGATGGGAATAAGAAGGGACATGGGAAGAAAAAAGATAAGGGAGGGAAGGGAAATGCTAATAAATCTACTGATGGCACTAGTGAGGGCAAAAAAGAATTTAAGAAGAAGGTTAAGTTCGGATGCAAGTTATGCAGTGGGGATCACCTTACCCATATTTTCCTTAAGATTTAGCAGGCTAAGTGCTTGTTAGGTCAACAAGGCTCTTCTAGTTCCCAGGATGTGCTCACCAGTGCTTTCCCCTAGGCAAACAATTACTTGCTGGAGTGAATGCTAGTATTGGAACCACCTAAAATGGGCGACTAGGATGGGGAATCTACATCCAATGTATATATGGTTAACTCTCATGTTGATATTTCAACAAGAGTTCATGATTATGGAGAGGTAGAGCCTTCTAAAGATAAAAATGCTTCTGATATCCCAAAACCTCTTAATATTAAGAAGCCCGCCATAGAGCCTATACCTCATATTCAAAACTTCTCCTCAAAACATTCAACTTATAATCCCAATTTGAGGGCTTCTTATAACTAATCTATTGTTGAATATTTAGCTCAAATCCCATATTCTATTTCATCATTAGAGGTACTCCAATTGTTTCCTAAAGAAAGGATTTATTTTCTCACTGTGATTGGAGTAGTAGACCCAAAGAATTATATGGTAATTACATTTGATATGCCAAATTTTAAGACTAGTCTCCCTCATCACATGGATTTTTGGATTAAATATATGTATTGGAAGAAGACCATATTTCGAACCATATTTGATGAAGGGGCTTCTGCATGCATCCTTTCTATGTTATGTTGGAAGGCTAATTGGTCACCTAAATTTGTTCCCTCTCCTACTCTCCTAACTGTGTTCGATGGCCATTATCATAGGCCTCATGGGATTCTGCCTGCCTTTGCTATTTATGTAGGGTGGAAGGTCACTAATGTGGAAGTAGAGATAATTGATGCTAATCTTGATTATAATATTTATTTCGCATCCTATGTTTTCCTCATGAAGGGAGAATTATTATGCTTGATCAATTAGCTTATTTTCCTAATGACCCCAATCAATTTGTTGACTCCATTGTTCCCTTGGTAAAGAATACAAAGTATCTTGTCAAGAATTTAGGAGTTGGAATGTATTCTTCTCTGATGGGTAATTTTGATCTTCCATGTCCTGTTTCTCATGTCAAATTTATTTCTTCCTCCAAGGTCGTTCCTCAGCAATGCTCTTTTAGAACTCATTATTTTTTAGATCCTTGGCCCTTACCCCCTCCTACCTCCACATTAGAAGAGGGGAAAGTGGGTGGAATGGCTTATCGAATATCTGTAGCGTAAACTGCATCTCAATGTATTCTGAATTATGTAGATTATGATCCCATCCCTCACCCATAAGAGGATGCATATGGGGATGTGGCTTTAGTCTGGACAGTTGATTTCACTTTTAGTATGGATTTCCTTGATATTGTTTTACCATCCTACGAGGAAATTCAAGGAGAAATGACTGGTGTAGAAATACTGTGGGATGATTTGCATCATTGGTCCTATTTTCTCCCCACTTTGCATAAAGTTGAATCAAAGTTGTCTAGTCCTTTCTCTAGTGGAAATTTTTATAACATTTTAAACCTTCTGGATCCATCACATATTTTTTATAAAGGTAGCATGTCTAATATTTCAGAAACCATTCCGGTGAACATTTCTTGGAATCCCAATGTTATTGACAATATCTTCATTGGATCTGAATGTTCCCCTCAACAAATCAAAATCTATACGGATCTCTTTAAAGAGTTTTGAGATCTATTCACTTGGTCTTATGAAGAAATGTCTAGAATCGATCCTTTGTTAGTCCAACATGAGATCAAGACATACGAAAATGAAAAGCATGCATGGAAAAAGCTTCTAATGGTTAATCCTAGTAAGGCTGCAACTATTAAGGCTTAAGTAGAGAACATACTTAGGGAAGGTTTCATCTACCCTGATCCTTTGACCGAATGGGTTTCAAATCTAGTCCCTATTGATAAAAAGCGAGGAACAATATGAGTATGCATTGATTTTAGGGATTTGAATAAAGCTTGTCCTAAATAAAATTTCCCCACTCCATTTATTAATCATGTTATTGATCAATGTGTTGGAAATGAAACAGTTTCATTCATGGATGGATTTTCTGGATATAATAAAATAACAATTCTCCCTGAGGACCAATGCAAGACAATATTTATTTTCCCCTCGGGTACATTTTCATATAGGAAAATTCCTTTTAGCCTTAAAAATATTGGGGCTACTTTTTAGCAGGCTATATCTTGTGCTTTCCATGACATCAAGCATACAATTGAAGCATATTTGGATGATTTAGTTGCTCGCTCTCGCAAGGGAGAGAAACATCCAAAAAACCTTCCTTTGGTTTTTGAAAGATGTCATTACTACAAAATCCAGTTGAACCCTAATAAGTGGATTTTCACGGTTACATTTCGTTGGTTATTGGGATTCATCATGTCTAATGAAGGAATTTCTATAGACCCCTTCAAGGGATTCATCAAAGTCTCTGAGGAAAAGCCAATTTTTTATGGAGATTTATTGTAAATTATGCTAGATCATGGAAGGATTTATGGGTTTACTCAAGAAAGGAGTTCCATTTTTTTGGTATGATCTTGCTTAATACTCATTTGATGCATTGAAAAAGTCATTGACCTCTTCTCCTCTTTTGAGTCTACCTGATTATAGTAGAAATTTCCTCCAGTACCTCGCTGCAACAAAATCAACTATTAGTATGGTTTTGGTTCAGGAAGACAATGCCCTTCGGGAGCATGACATTTATTAACTAATTTGTGGCTTATTTGGTCTTGAAATTAGCTATTTTCATGTTCAAAAATTGGCTTTGGCATTTGTTCATGTTGTGTAGCGACTTCGCCATTACACCAACCAATTTCAATTTGTTCTCATTAGGCGAGTTATTGAGGGAAAATATATTAAATAGATTGTCATTTACAGGAGTTTGATCTTGAGTTTATGTCAACTTAGTCGAGAAATATTTGGTTTTTGTTGAATTGATTTCAGAATTCCCTTATGAAGGAGATGTTTTTTATGAAGAATCATTTCCAGATGAGAATCTATTTCTCATCTCGTCACAAGATCCTTTGTATGTAGATATTATTATATATATTTAGACTTTGAAGTTTCCTTGGTATTTTTCTAAAGATAAGCACTGAAAATTACGTCACCTGACTAAAAATTATCTTATCATTGGTGATACTCTATATCAATGTGGGATTGAATCAATCCTTAGATGTTGTTTAACCTTAGAAGATGTTGAATCAATTCTGAATGAATGCCACCATGGAGCTTGTGGAGGTCATCTATCTAAGCTTGCTACAACCCAAAAAACTTGCGTGTAGGTTATATCTAGACCTTGAATTTCAAAGATTGTATTGAAGAGGTCAAGAAATGCTATCCTTGTCAAGTTTATACTCAAAAAATGTGCGTGCATTCAGCTCTGGTTTTTCCTGTTATCTCTATCAGCCCATTTAACAAGTGTAGTATTAGTTTTACTAATTGTAACCCAGCTTCAGCTGAGGGCCACAAGTAGATTATCATAGTAGTACACTACTTGACCAAGTGGGTTGAAACTATGCCTACTTTAAATAATGACAATGAGACAACAACTCTTTTCTCGTTCAATCAAATCATTTCACACTTTGGGAATACCAAATTTTTGTTAAGACCGCTAAGGGTTTTGCTCCTTTCAGCTGGTTTATGTGTTGGAATAAATCATCCTTGTAGAATGTAAAATTCCATCTCTCAAATTGGCAGTACAACTTCTTCCATACACATCAAGTCTTGAGGAACACCTCATTAATTTGGAACATCTTGATGAGTAGCATCGGGATGGAGCCATAATGAATTAATCTCAAAAGAAAAGAGTAAAAACCCATTACGATGAGACTGTACGACCTAGGATTCTCTGTGAAGGTGACCTTGCTCTGGTCTGTGACCAAGACAAAGACACCTTGGGGGCAGGAAAATTTAAACCCATGGTGTACAGTCCTTATATTGTTAAAAGGGCCTTGAAGAAAGGTGCATATGAATTGGTTGACTTTGAGGGAAATGTGTTGTTGGAGCCGATAAATGGGCTCTATCTCAAGAAGTATTATTCCTAGGCTCTTGCCTAGTATTTTATTTGTTTCTTAAATACTATACATAGTTTTTTTTTGTCTATGGGTCTCGTGGTGATGATGATATTTTTTATCTGCCTTGGCAGGTTTTGATGAGTGATTTGGTGTATTTCGGGTTCACAGATGGTGCTAGTAGACATACTCAGAATTTATCTTGCAATATTTTGTAATAATCATTTAATCTTTTAATATTTTTGTTTCACAAATTTAATTTTTGAATTTCTTGATATTATATTTAAAAATCCAAAAAATTGAATAAGTTAAAAGACAAAATTTTACAAATGTCACCCCATGTATCTCTTGCTAGAAGTGTTAGCTTCTAGTCCTCTCAGGATTCTATACCTATATAGGGTAATCATCTAAGGCCATGACTTGTATCTCCCACCACTAGAAGAACTCATGACTGAAGGCCACCTGAGTGATTTCATCTCTGCCAAGTCGCTTCATTATATCTGCCAATATAGCCATCTTAGGATCTATAGGATTGTTGAGGCTAGTAGTTATTCTAGGTCGTAATGTCGAAATATGCTCAAAGAAAAATGAGCAAAGGATACTACCATAGCCAAATTTATTTGTTTTTCCCTATCTGACAGATGTAAATTGTTTCTTCATGTTGACCAAGAGCATTTTACACCAATCATAGATACCAGTCTTAGGAATTCTATTGCTAAGAACAAACCAGGTCATGAATCTTAATGTAGTGAGGTTGAACCTGCTATCCTCGAAATTGCGAAAAGGATGATTTTGATTGGACAATTCATGATATATTTGATCGAAACCTGTGAACTGACCTTGTTAGTCTCTGGTGAAGAATATAAGATAATATAATCAACAATTTTAAGGCCTCCACGACCTTCCCTTTCAGGTCAACCACTTCTCCCCTTCAAGGAATTTTTGTATGAAGTAGACATCTTTTACTTCGATCTGTAAAGGAATATGATCTATAATGAATAACTCCTTCTCTGGGTCCCAATAATGAACTAACATTTCCAGCAATCGAGTTTGTGTTCTCATGTTGGGAATCTTGAAGAATTTGAGGAATCCACAATTTTTGAATCCATCCAACGATTCTTGATCCTCTACGACTTCGTTATGAACATCAATATGCTCTTTCTCTCCCCAAATGATCGAAATCCTACAAAATTCATTGATTTCATCCATTAGAAATTAAGTTTTTCAATCTTAATCTGCATGTACGTGACTTTTGTAAAGAACAGTCATGTACACACGTGGCTTTTCCTTTGAAAACTCGCGTATACATATTTTTATATGTGATTCTCAACTTGTTGACCTGTGTACACATTGAGCATCATTTGAAAACAAAAAATTCCTCACTAAAACTGATTTAAATCATGAAATATTGGA
Source organism: Pinus taeda (assembly GCA_000404065.3). NCBI lineage: Eukaryota > Viridiplantae > Streptophyta > Pinopsida > Pinales > Pinaceae > Pinus > Pinus taeda. The sequence goes on from APFE030990383.1 coordinate 54,057, forward strand.
TCAAATAGATGATTTTAAGGATAACAGTTACCTGGAGACCGTGTGATGAATTCGTTGATGGATTTAATCAAATCTCTTTGCAAACTTTTCTCCAAGAGCCCTCTTCTCAACACTTGGATGGTGAAAATGAATTGGTGTGGATCAAGAAATATTTTTTATAACCAAATTTTAAAAACCCACATTCTAAAGTTCAATATTTTTTTATTTTTTATACTTTTATGAACTTTTGAATTTTTGCTTGAAGTGTTGGGAGTGGTTATTTTTTAGGGTAACGAAGACTTAATGATGTTTTTTCGTCACTTTGATTTCAAGATCACTGACTTAACGTGGCAGGTATCATTTTTTGAAATGGCATATATGTTAAGACATATCACCTTTTTGTTACTTTATGCATCTTGACCTCATACTGTGATATTTTACCATAGGGTCGACCCCATTATGTTGTGATTTTTAACCATTTCGACTCATCATCGTGTAAAATCATAACATAGTGGGTGAGCCTTTCCTTCCATTAGCTTCCTAGTTAGATCCTCGCCAACATATGTCACCCATGCTGCAAGGATTGTGTAGGTTCGGGAGTTCTCTTTAGTCCTTCCATGACTTTGCGTTGAAGCCTCAGTCTTCTTCTTCTTCAATATTTTGTGGCACTATACCCTAGATGCTTTGATGTGTTAAGTTGTACTAATGCATCACATTTTTGCAACTTATACCTATTTTGGCCTTAGGCTAACTTCATTTGGACTTGTGTATAAGCTAATTCTGACCATGAGCTTTTTCAAGTTCAAAGCATGCATTCATTAGCCTTTGTGACTTGACACCTATTTTTTTCATGGAGAGAACATCCCCAAGTGTCGATGAGCAACATCCACCACCTTGCATTCAGCATAGGATTGTTCTAGTCTGAGGAACTAGTGCACTTTCCCTTGGAACACATTCTTTCCATTATACTATAGGCATTTTTTTCTTTTTTCTTTTTTTTTTTTCAGGATTTAAATATGAAAAAGAGAAAAAAATCAAATATTGCAAAAAGAGTGGGAACAAGATAGTTTCTTCATCATTTGATGGAAAGAAGAGTCAGTCGTGTTGACCTTGAACAAAGCACTTTAAATTAGTCTTTCCTCCATCGATATGGGACTCTGTCTTGATTTAGGGAAGCCATAACCTTATTCTTGAGTCAATCCTCCTCTGATTGGTTATCTCTTCCAATCATATGGAGAGTTTGTTACTACCTCATTTATTGAAAAATTATAAAAATTTATCTTATGCTGCCATAAAGTCATATCATGTGATGCTTTTGTTCAAGGGAATTAAACATGTGTCATCCATTCTGTGGTGTCTTTTGACTTATCTTTGTCATTCATACCCAGTCTGTCAAGTTATCCTCAGTATCACATTATCTATTTGGTCCTTCATTCTTGTTGGTTAAGGAGGTCCCCATTTACTTCTTACTGGCGGGCTTGATCTTATTGAATATGAAAAATTTCTCTAAGAGCAGACCTAGAACCACACCTTGGCCCTATTTACATCATTGATACGTGACCTTGTACTCAACATCGATCAGTGTCATGGGTCTTTGAGTGAGTGGTTTCCCTTGTGTTTGACATCGGCTTACATTATCACACATTGGGATTCATGTAGTACCTTAGTTTCCATTTGACCCTATTGGTGGATTCATCGCCTCTGTGTCAACTTTCATTATTTTTTCGTTTAGAGGATTTCTATCGTGTGCTATCCATATCTTATGTATGCCATAAATGTATCTCGGAACGGTTACTTCATCTCTCTTCGTCTGAGTTATTCCAAATTATTAGCCTACAAGTTACACTCGTGCTGGTTGATGTGGGATGCCTTAATGCCTTCCCTCCAAAGAATATTTTTCCATCGACTCCAAGTCATTACTCTGGGAAGAAGGTCTAGAGTCCCTTTTCAGTAACTTAGGGTTTGCAATCAAGAGGCATAATCCTTCACTATTGATAATGAGAATACATCAATGTCTCCTCATTGGTATATTCTTTCAAGTGTTCAACTTCAACTCATTTATTCACACTTATTAGATTGTACTGGGGTACATTGACACTCATTATCATTATTGGTGACTTGTCTTACGTTTGTTAATGGTATATAACAATGAGGCTAATCAAATGATTTATCACATGGTTGACCTTAGCTCACTTATTCCCATAGTGTATAAATTTACCATCTATGGTCAGTGAAGACCTCAGGTCGTGTCATCATTTTGGCCCACTTTATACCTCCTTCAGTTTTTTTTCTAGTGACACCTTCCACCTTTATATGTTGTAGTCCTTCACAACAACATCTTATATGTTGGCACCCGAGTTCATGTAGTAGAACTATTCCACTTATATGACTTGGTACGTTTATGAGGATAAGTTACGCATCATCATTGATTAGATAGTATTCTAGCATCACTGATGAGATATATGTATTATTGAGACATAGATCTGTTGTGTTCCTTTGCAGCTATTATCTTATGATCCATTATGTATTCTACAACTCCTTCTATTCACTTATGTATACATTTTGGATCCACTTTATACTTGATAAACATACATTATTTATTACTTTTGAGCATGGGTATGCTCGCCCCAGACACGAGTTTCATTTTTGACTACTTCCATAGGTATTCGATGAACTAGAATCTAGGGATCTCCTCCCTTGTTCTCAGAGGAGTCCTATATCTATACTTAACATATTTCAGCCATCATGTACCCCTTCTAACCTCATATATTAGGGGGCATCAATTATAACATCATTTAGCACTTTTATAGACTCGATGTTCTTATATGGCCTTGGGAAAAAGTTTCCCACAGAGACTTGATCTTATATTAAAAAAAAATTTGAAATTCCATACGTGACTCTTCCCACACTAAATTGCATACATACACGGGTCCTATAACTCTATACCCACGTGTACCTTTTAAAATATGAAAAAATAAAATAAAATGCTATTTTTTGGGCGGGGTTCATGGGTTTTACTAAGATCCCACTTACAGGAGCCCGAGCACAACTGAATTAGCTAATTTTATGTGGTATACATACACCCCTTGGTTTGGCCTAAAATACATAAGAGAACGGCTATCGACATTATACACATTTTTTGTCCAAATCAAGCATGATTTTCCCATGCCCCCTGCACTCCTGGTCTTAATGGAAACCCTGGATTCCTTTGCAGAGATGTTCATCATCTTTATAACATCTCCTTACACTTGTTAGGGAGGTTGTCTTCATGGCTCAGGTTGTATGGATTTGGATGAAGGCTTCCTCGGTGCTTTGGCTTGGATCAGGTTGTACCTTTCATGTACCTATTATTGCTAATTCATAAAGGAGCTCATGTCTTGTTCCCGATATGTTATTGTCTCATGAATAGTAATTTATATGCTTATATATGATGATCAAACATATATTTTATGTATCTATAATGTATATTCTTATGTGAATTGACTTGCAGGCCTAGTCATTTTGGAGGAAGTAGAGGGTTTGGACCATACAGAACATGATCAAATGTAGGACCTTTGATTATGTTTCCAAATCCACATTTAGTAATTCATATGTTTCGCATGCTTGCCCTATTTCTTTTTGTTGATTATCTTATTTTTATGTGATTATTTAGTAATACCAGAAATGTAACATAGACTAGTACCATCTCCAATTATTCATCCCAATACTCTTGAGCTAAGCCTCAATGAAGAACTCCCTAAAAAACCACCAAAACTGGGTTCTGAAAAATTCAATATGAGGAGAGTACACCAAGAGAAGTGAAACAACTGCAAGTCTGATACACCCCTAAAAATGTCTTGCAACACAATCTAATGCCAGGATTCAATGAAAAAATATCTATCTATCCTTTTCTAGGTCAAAGTACCATGCAAGTGATAAAAAATGTGGACAAATTTCTCTCAATCAATATCCCAATCACTTTCCCATTGGAAAATTGTGCTATTGTGAAAAATTTTAGTATAACAACCACCAACATCAATTTAATTTCAATTTCCTCATCAATTTCTTTAGGTTTGAGCATGCGATCCTGGGATCTTTGCCACCTTTTTAGGCCAAGCTATAGACCACTACCCATAATTGCCTTAAACTTTCCAGAATCATAATTAAAATGATGACAATGATAAAAACTCAATATAGAATTAGAAGACTAACCTAGAATTCCTAATCTATAACAAACATTCTATCAAACACATGGAAAACATAGAAGTTATAGTTCATATATACATATATCACTGTAAGAGTCTGGGATTCATCTAAGAATCACCAAGAAGTCTCTCTGCCCTTCCATATCACTGCAACAACACTTATTAGTCTATAAATTCATTAAAAAATCATATATTCGTCAAACATGTCAATAGCCATAGGTAATACACATCATATAACATAAAAATAACCAATATAGAAACCGTGGCAACTCATGCATAATACCACCAACAAAATCACTTCATGAGTCATTGTAGAAACAATTCTTATTAACATATGAAAATTCAAACCAAGTGAGGGACTTCCATATACCCCCGACCATAGATTGGGCTGAACCAAATCTCTCTTTCAGCCAATCACCCCCATACCATATTGTTGGCATTATGATACAGGTGTTGTCTTTGATGGAAACCCACTCACACGTCACCTCAGATTTGATAAAAGTAAACTCACAATGTAACATGTCAATTTAGAGGTAACAGGGCATTGGTACAGAAAAACAAGAAGTTGGAAGAAAGGTTTAGTTATCAAAATCAAGAAGTTGAAGGAAAATGATGTTTTCAAATAGTTTAAGCTGTATACGTAGGTTCAACTTGACAAAGCAGGGTATATACAAAGGTTCACAGAACAAAATAAGTGTATACATATGCACGCACTTTCACAAGAGGAAAAGTGCATATGGGTTGGAAAATCAAGGAAATACAAGACTAAAGAATACGAAGGGTCAATACCATGGTACTAGCCCACAAGTTTGAGTGAATTAATGACTATTTGATCCCGTCCAAGAATACCGCAGGCTCTAAGTGTTGTTTTAGTCTGAGGTATTGAGGAAGGGAAAAAAAATATAAGGAGGAGAAGATGAAAGGGCTAGGTGTGTAAGTGAAAGGGTTTCTCAGGAATACTTCTATTTGAAGTATCTTTTATGTTGCAGGGGCTATGATTATGATATGATATGAAATTATCATATGCATTCTAATGTATGATTTTTGAGGTTGCATCTGGTTCTACATGATGATGCAGGTTTCTAGGTTCATCACAGTGTTTTGGTGATAGTGAAATGATTGTTCGGATTAACTAGTTGTTGGTTGATGCAGTTTGAGTTTCAAATTTTTTGATGGGTCTAGTGTGAAAATTTTATGAAACAAGGCCTTCATATTGTACTATTGTGTACCAAGAGCATCCAATCTAAAAATTAATGAAACGTGGTCCCCAGTGAAAGAAATAAGGTTGTAGCCTTCTGTAGGCCAGTGCCTACATACGAGTAAACACATCAGCTAGTACAAGAGCTAGGGTATTGTAGCTCCCTTTTAGTAGAAGCTAGAAAATGAGAGAAGGTTATGGCCTTCTGCAGGTGGGTGCTTGCATACTGGTATGAGTCTGCACCAATACAAGATTGTAAACATATTTTCTTTATATTAAAAGAAGACAGAGATGACAACAACATGTGGTTTTTCTCCCGCATTGGGTTTCCACCTTAAATCTTGGTGTTCATGTGTGTTTCTTATGTGTGATGGTTTATTATGTTATTAATGCACATAGTTATTGAATAATAAGATACTGATGCACTGATTAAAGATCAATACATATTAAATAGACTAAATCATAAGTTCTCTAGGTATACATTGGTTTCTCTAATCACAGTAGCATGTACATGCAAGTTCACTTCACTGAAGTAGCGTATACAAATCTATTTGGGAAATGAAATATTATTGAATTATAAATACTGATTCACCCCCCTCTCAGTATTATTTCCAAAAATTGGTATTAGAGTAGGTCCTTCAGAAGAAGCTTGATCACTTGAAGGGAGATATTTCAAGATGAACAATCACAAAGGCATGGGATCTATCTGACCACTAGTCTTCAATGGGAACAATTTGGTATATTGGAAAATAAGAACTAGAGCCTATCTTCAATTGCTTGGAGCTGATGTTTGGGAAATTTTGGAAGGAGGATATCAATTTCCAGTAGCAATACCTACAGATACAACATGTAAGAAGTTATATGAAACCAATGCCAAAGTAGTCAATACTTTATTGGGAAGTCTGTCATAATCAAAATTTGTCAAAGTCATGTAGTTCAAGACAACCAAAGAGATGTTGGACAAAATCATTTAGAGCTACGAAGGAGACTCCCAGGTAAAATGTGCTAAGCTTCAAATTCTCATAATTCAATATGAAACTCTTAAGATGCATAGTGATGAAAGTATTGCTAGTTACTTTTTACATGTAGATGTGATTGTTAATTGCATGAAGAATCTGGGTGAAGAGATAAAGGAGGCTACTTTAGTAGAGAAAATTTTGAGATCTTTGTCTTCTAAATTTGAGTCAAAAGTATCTGCCATAGAATAAAATTAGGATCTCCAATCTATTACTACGGCTCAACTTCATGTAATTCTAACCGCCTTTGAAATGAGGAAAGGAGGTCCATCAGATATGAGAGAAGTCGCTTTGAAAGCTTCAAGAAAGGGAAAATAAAAGGAAGAACATAATGAATCAGGATATGTTTTAGAAGAAGAAGATGAGGTAAGCTTTGTTAAGAAGCTTTAACAGGGTTCTATAAGATTCAAAGGTAAGCTACCATTCAAATGCTTTGCTTATGGTAGAGTCAGCCATTATGCTGCCAAATGTTCTCATAAAGATAAATATGAAAAAGGAAAGGAATATACAAAAGGAAATAGCAAACAGGTTGTCAATAGAAGAAGCTTCTATACCCATTAAGATAGTGATGGGTTATATAATAATGATGAAGATGAAACTGAACAAGATTATAAACTACTCATGGCTTATGGCAATGATGGTTTTTTCGACGCCTTAGAAGAGAAAGACTTTCTTGAAGAAATAAAAAAACTCAAAATTTGTTTGGAAGAAAAGAATATGATCATAGACACGTTGACACATAAACTCACTGAAAGAGAAAAGCACAATGAAAAACTAGAGTGTGAAGTTGTGGGTCTAAGAAAAGAACTTGAGAAGACAAAATCTCTTAATATTAGATTTTCTAAAGGATCAGAAACTTTAAATGAAATCATCAAAGATCAGCATTCCCCTCTTGTAAAGACAGGTCTTGGATATACTGAAGAATAATCCCAATCAAAAAAGTTGTCAACCTCCAACAGACTCTCTCTTGATGCAGCAAAGACCAGTGAATAGTATGTCAATCATCAGCAAAAGCCTAAAAGTACTCATTAGGTAAATCATGCTCAATTTACTCCAAGGATGGACATCAATATCAACATTAACCAATAGGTAAACAATGCCAAAATATTATATGATCACAGAAACTTCTTTAATGGAAAATGTTTTCCATGCCATAACTTTGGGCATAAGGCTACTCAATGTGTTGCTTACAAAAATATCATGACTAGAGAACCATGAAATCAAAGGAGTGTATTAGGAATCGAGAAAAGCTCCTATAATAACTTTTCTCCTCTTGAAGATGAAATTGGATGTTCGTTTTGTAATAACTTTGGCCATGAAGAATATGAATGCAGGGGAAAATTTTGGCCAACACTTACAAAGGAGCAAACATCATCAAATTCAAAGGTATGGAGAAAGAAGGAATTTCAGTCAAAAAGATATGGCATAGCTCTATTTGCAGAAGGACAAGAGAATCGGTGGTACATTGACAATGGATGCTCCAAACACATGACAGGTGATAAAGAGAAACTTCATTCATATAATGCTTTATAAAAGGAAAAAAATGTCTCCTTTGGAAATGACACACCAATCATTATTAAAGGTAAATGTTCTGTTTATTTGAAAGAAAAGGTTAAAGCTGGAAATTTCATGTATGTTGATGGTTTAAAACATAACTTGTTGAGTCTCAGTCAAATGTGTGATGAAGTAAATGAAGTTGTGTTTTGATCAATCGAATGTGTGGTTCGCGAGCTTGATATAAGAAATACTGTAATCAAAGGTACAAGAAATCCAAACAATTTATACATACTCAAAGGAGGAAAAAATCAATTATATCTAAGAAAAACAGATGAAAAATGGTTATGGCACAAAATATTGGGACATCTAAGCTTTTCTCAAATAAGAAAAGCACGCAGGCTCAATGTGGTCCGTGATCTTCCAAATATCAGCATCCCAGAAAATACCATAAGCAAATGATGCCAAGCTGGTAAGCAAACGAGAGTTCATTTCAGTGAAAAAGAAGGATTAGCAAGTAATCCTCTTGAACTCATCCATACTGGTTTGTGTGGACCAACAAGGAAAAAGTGACCTTGTGGAGAAGAATACTTTATTTTATTCATTGATGATTTTTTTAGAATGTGTTGGATAGGTCTACTAAAGCATAAAGATGAATCATTTGAAAATTTTAACGCCTTCAAATCTTTAGTTGAAAATGAATCATATTGAAAAAGCAAATGTCTCATATCTGATCGAGGGGGAGAATTCATATCAGATGAATTCTTTGATTTTGTGAACAAAATGGAATAAAAAGGTAGTTCTCTGTTTCTAGAACTCCTCAACAAAATGGCATAATAGAAAGAATGAACATAATAGTTCAACAAATGGCTTGAGCTATGCTTGATGAATCTAGAACTCCTACCACCTTCTGGGGTGAAGCTGCATTTACTGCTGTGACTATTCTCAACAAAGCTAATGTTCGGGTAAATAGTGATCAAACTCCATATGAACTTTGGTATGGTAAGCCTCCTACTATAAAAGAGTTTAGAGTTTTTGGAAGAAAATGTTTCATTAAAAATACTGATGACAAACTTGGTAAGTTTGAACCCGGAGTAGACGAAGGAATTCTTCTTATTTATTCATCCAGAAGTAAAGGATACAAATGTTATAATAAAACACTTCGGAAAATTGTTAAATGCATTCATGTAGTAATTGATGAAGCATGCAAAAATCCAGAATAGATGAAATCAACAAAGGAATATGACAATGAGGAAGACAACGAATTCTTTCCTATATCAAATCAAAATGATATACAGGAAGAAACCAATGAAGCACCTGAAGAAGATACAATAGTTAGGGAAGAGACTCCATCTAGCTATGCTCAAAATAATCATCCATAACATCAAATTCTAGGAGAAAAGGGGTCTGGAGTACATACAAGAAGAACTCTTATAGGAACCTCAAGTTATCTATCATTACTATCCTCCATAGAACCAAAGAATGCAAATGAAGCTAGAAAACATGAATTTTGGGTTAAGGCCATGGATGAAGAACTTGACCAAATTGAAAACAATGATACTTGGGAATTAGTTCCTAGAACTCATGATAAAAATGTTATAGGAACAAAATGGATATTTAAGAATACGTTGAATGAAAATGGAGAGGTTATTAGAAACAAAGAAAGACTTGTTTGTAAGGGGTATGCTCAACAAGAAGGCATAGAATTTGAAGAAACTTTTGCACCTGTTTCCAGACTTGAAGCCATAAGAATGTTTCTTGCTCTTTCAAGTTTTTGAAAATTCAAAGTATATCAAATGGATGTAAAATCGATTCTTCTTAATGGGGATTTAGAAGAAGAAGTTTTTATTGAGAAACCAAAAGGATTCATTTTAGGAAATGATGCAAAACTATATGAAATCTCGAAAAGGCTCTATATGGTCTGAAAGAAGCTCCAAGGGCCTGGTATTATCATCTTGACAAATATCTACAAAAACAAGATTTCACAAAAGGCTCTCCAGACAACAACTTATACACAAAGATTGAAAATGATAAACTGCTAATTATTGTTGTTTATGTTGATGATATCATCTTTGGCAGCAATGAAGAATATATGAGTCAGAAATTTGTTTCGATTATGCAGAAAGAATTTGAAATGTCATTACTTGGTTAACTTACTTATTTTCTTGGTCTATAAGTACAACAAACAAAGATGATATTTCTCTTTCACAAACCAAATATCTCAAGAAGATTCTAAAGAAATATAGAATGGAAGATTCTAAACATATATGTACTCAAATGGTATCATGATGTAGTCTCAGCTCTAACGGTGAATCACCTACAGTGGATCAACCAACATACAGATCTATGATTGGATGTCTACTTTATCTAACAGGTACCATACCTGATGTCATGTGTGCAGTAGGAATTGTTGGGAGGTTCCAAGCAAATACAAAGAAATCACATCTTTAGGAAGTAAAAAGAATATTCAAATATCTTCAAGGAACTCAAGACTTTGGTTTATGGTATCCTAAAGATACAGATCTTACTCTTCATGCATATACAGATGCAGTTTGGGCAAGAAATGTTGATGATCGAAAAAGCACTAGTGGAGGTGCATTTTACATGGGATCATGGTTAGTGCCTTGGTTCAGCAAGAAACAAAGTTCGATTACCTTATCTACAACTGAAGTAGAATCTATGGCTACTACATATTGTTGCACACAACTACTTTGGATGATGCAAACGTTGCAAGATACTCAAATAAAATGTACTCCACCTATCTTTATTCTATGTGATAATACAAGTTCCATTAGCGTTTCAAAAAATCTAGTCATGCACTCAAAGACCAAGCACATACCCATTAAGTACCATTTTCTATGCGAACAAGTGCTTGAACAAAAGGTTAAATTGGAGTATGTTCCCTCCAAAGAACAGGTTTCTTATATTCACCAAGTCGATTCCCAGAGAAACATTTGAATATCTTAAACAAAATCTTGGAGTAGTTTCTGCATCATCCTGCTATTAAATCTAGTTTTTCAGGAGAAGGTTCCTATACGTACGTTTCATGAAGGATAGTCCCATATATAAGAGAGCTCTGTGGCTACAAGAGCATATATATTTTTTTGATAGAAAAATTGTGGGTCTGGTATGGATGATCAGTCTGATATTGATGATTACAGTCTGCTAATATGCTTTGTTCATTGTTTTTTATTTGATTGATGAAGATGCCTTGATGAATGATTTGCTGACAATGCACAGGTAGCACAAGTTTAGGGGGAGCATTAACCTTATCAAACATTCTGCAATGTTGGGATTATGGTTGCTAATTACGGCTATGGTTTCAGATATTCATATCAATTGTTGCATCAGTCATGTAGAGAACTAGGGTGTAATATGCCTGCTTCTACCATAGCCTATTTTTGAATGAGTCCCATTGGACATATGATGAAATTTGTATCCCAACATTGCATGGGAAGAATGACGTAATAATTTCTATATTTCAGTCATGTATAAACAATTGGTATATCACCACTTGGTTGGGCGGTTGAGTCAAATTTGGTGTATCCCCACTTGGTTGGGTGATTAATGTATGCATGAGTCATTAGCCTTAGGGAGATCATACTCTCATAGTTGAGTTATATAGTCATGTTATTCTTTTGAAAATTATCTTTGCAGACTCTACTTATACTCAGGGGGAGCATGGAAAACATAGTGTATCTCAAAGGGGGAGAATATCTTGGTCTTCCCTTTTCCCTTGATGTCAAAGGGGGAGAGTATTTTGGTGTTTCTTGATATCTCTAACAGTTTCTACAACTTGCACTAATCAACGCCAATATGGTTGCCATCAAGTCGAAAGGGGGAGATTGCTGGTATTATGATACAGGTGTTGTCCTTGATGAAAACTCACTCATAGGTCAGCTCAGATTTGATAAAAGGAAACTCACAATGTAACAAGTCAATTCAGAGGTAACAGGGCATTGGTACGGAAGAACAGGAAGTTGGAACAAAGGTATGGTAATGAGAATCAGGAAGTTGAAGGAAACGGATGTTTTCAGATAGTTTAAGTTGTATACGCAGGTTCAACTTCACAAATAAGTGTATACATGCAAGTTCAAAAAACAAAAGAAGCATATACATATGCACGCACTTTCAAAAGAGGAAAAGTGCTTATGGGTTGGAAAATAGGAAATACAAGACCAAAGAATACCAAGGGTCAATGCCATGGCATTAGCCCACAAGTTTGAGCAAAGTAATGACGATTTGATCCCATCCAAGAATACCATAGGCTCTAAGTGTTGTTTTAGTCCGAGGTATTGAGGAAGGCCAAAACTATATAAAGAGGAGAAGATCAAAGGACTAGGTGTGTAAGTGAAAGGATTTCTTAGGAATAGTTCTATCTGAAGTATATTGTATGTTGCAGGGGCTATGATTATGGTATGCTCTGAAATATTTTGTGCACCTTGGATACAATTTTGGATTAGGATCACGAGACCTAAAATGAATTATCATTGTATGATTTGATATTGGTTGGGCTAGATTTGATTGATTACGCATGTATTATTCTTTAAATGTCATGATCTAGGTGTGTGTGAAGTCTGGAATATCAGCGAAATAGTAAGTTGATTTTTGCAGATCTATATGTTGGGTCGCCTTGGTAAAGGCGCGTATACACACAGGTTCAAATCTCCCAAGTAGCATATACAAAAGAAAATCCTATTGTTAAGAAATAACTGATTTATCTGATCAGTGTTTACTAGTGTATGTCAATGAAGTCTTCTTAGATTTGAATGTAAAACTGAATGCATAAGGAGTTTGTGTTTGATTGACTGTTTGATTAAGTGAGAAGGGTTATATTTAGTGCTAATTGTTTAGATCTCTGTAAATTGACAGTAGAGGTTCAAGATATTACTGGTGGGTATAACTTTGATTCAGAAGTTTTATGTCCCATTATTTTTGAAGGTATAGGTAGCTTTGGTTAAAGGAAGTAGTGTATGCATGCAGGTTGGGTTCAGTAAAGTAGCGTATGCATTTTGATGTATGATTTTTGAGGTTGCAGCTGATTCTAAATGATGATGCAGGTTTTTGGGTTCAGCATAGTGTTCTAGTGACAGTGATCTGATTGTTGATTGATGCAGTTTGAGTTTCAAAGTTTTTGATGGGTCCAGTGTGAAAATTTGATGAAACAAGGCCTTCATATTGTATTGTTGTATACTAGGAGCATCTAGTCTGAAAATTAACGAAACTTGGTCCCCGGAGAAAGAAAGAAGGGCATAGACTTCTATAGGTTGGTGCCTACGTAGTAGTAAACACATTAGCTAGTACAAGAGCTAGGGGGTTGTAGCTCCGTTCCAGTAGAAGCTGGAAAACGAGAGAAGGATGTAGCCTTCTAGAGGTGCATGTGTGCGTACTGGTATGAGTCTGCACTAGTACAAGATTGTAAACAGATTTTCTTTATATTAAAAGAGGACAAAGACGACAACAACAAGTGGTTTTTCTACCACATTGGGTTTCCAACTTAAATCTCGGTGTTCACGTGTGTTTCTTATGTGTGATTATTTATTATGTTATTACTGCAGATAGTTACTGAATAATAAGATACTGATTCACAGATTAAAGATCAACACATGTTAAATAGACTAAATCATAAGTTCTATGGGTATACGCTAGTTTCTCTAATGATAGCAGTGTGTAAACGAAAGTTCACTTCACTGAAGTAGTGTATATAAATCTTTTTGGGAAATGAAATATGATTGAATTAAAAATACTGATTCAACCCCCCTCTCAATATTATTTCTAGCACATATTCCAAGCATGAATGTGGGATATTATGGAATAAACCAAGACAAAACCAACAAGCACTTCAAGAGGCCAAACCACCTCAACCCTCAACTACAGTGATTCCACCTCTACAGTTAGACATCACTAACATCAACCAGATCGATCTCTACATAATGTGTCCAGGGCTCCAAGAACTAGTAACTCAACCCACAACCTTCCAGAGCTCTAGAGTGTTTCTCCAATCTAGCTTCAGGGATTAGTAAGTCTACTCACCAATGGCTTTAGATAATTTATCCTAACCTAGGCTCTAGGACTAGTAACTCTACCCAAGTTGTTCCAGTGCTTCTAGAGCATTTGTTCCAACCCACATCTATAAGGAACCTGAGAACCAATCAAATTCTTTTATGGAAAAAACCCACAACACCATGGATATCTAGGAAATGGCAAGGGGCTAAAACCACTGCCAATCTGGGAAAATATCCATGCCAATGACAACACACAACCATAAAATCAAATGCATATACCATGGAAATAGATATCAACAAGGAAATCACACATGCAACATGTTACCTGCAAAGTAATCTAGTTGTAGCTATTGATGCAACTATTCCCTTTCACTTTCCTCCTTTCCTTTTCTTTCTTCCACCAATCCAAGTGACTGCCCAAGTGCTTCAAGAATGATCCAAGATTTCTTTAAGAGTGCAAGAGTATTATAGAATGAAATGAGAGCTACAAAACTAAACTATCTAAATTTAAACCAAAAAAAGTTGTTAACTAATCCTCAGAAGCCTTTTTATCATTGAGGCCTCCATTTTCTTCATTTTCCTTCATTTTTCCTATAATTTCCTTAGCATGAAATTTTGTGTCTCTTCACCTTCCTTTTCTCCTTTTTTCCTTTATTTTCATAAATAAATTCCAATTAATGGATCTTTTCCTTTTCCAAGTCCTTCACTAATTTCGATAGTCTTTAATTAATTACAAATTTATTCGGGGGGATCCTCAAAATGATCAAATTTAGACAGTATCAGATTCTCATGAAACCATACAAAATCATAGATATCGTCATGCTGATTCTTGTGGTATGTTTGATTTTCAAAATGGCCTCCGTGTGAGGGAGAAAACACACTTTGGAGCTTTTTTGAAACAGACAAAAAAGGGAGGCTAGAGTAGGCTAGGTGGTAGCGCCAGAGAAGGCCAATTGGTAGCCTCAGAATAGGGAATGTCGTAGTCTCAGAGAGGGGCACATGGCAGGAGTCAAGTCAAACCAGGTGGAGGAGGTGTGGGTCGAACCCGCGACCATGGGGTCGAAAAGAAAAAACTTTACCAATAGACCATGACATTACTTTGTTAATACAAAGGTGAAATGTTATATTTGAAGTTTCATTGTTTAGTTATGTGGGGGAAAGGTTGGCAGAGCACGACATATCCAGTGGGCCACCAAACCCTTAGAATATGTTGTCAAACAACACCACCAAACATAGCAATGTTCCAATCATATATTAATATAGATATATAGTTATAACCATATGCCACGGGGAAGCGTCATCTGTATATTTGTTCATCCATTAACTATGTTAAAACTTTGATTCAACCATATGTTACCATATATACAATGGGGAGTTATCACATATATCTGCCAGGTATATTATTAATACTTTGTTAAAATTATATGTATACCATATATGACATGGTTGAGTCGAATTGTTGTATTGTTATAGTTTACCAATCAAATCTCGAGAGGCCCATAGGTTTGACCCCACAACCTTCCTGAGGATTTATAAAAGACTTTCCAATGCACGAAGGCCATGGGATATGTAAGGCTGAGCTTAGAATATTGTTTTAACAGTGCCCGTAATATGCCTTTTAAGGCATAACTCAGCCAATATTGAGATTTTTTGTAATCTAAAAGTTGTGTTGCGAAGCCAAGGCCAAGGTCTACCAATTGATAGTAGCCATTGAGGCATGTGAGCAGATTCCAGAATGGTAAATTTTTATATAAAGATACTTTATGAGCATTTTCAATACATTGGACACCCATTGGAAGTGGACCTAGAGATGTAGTCCAAGAGTGACAAACTTCATCGTCAAATTTGTTATATTTGCTTCTTATTTATTCTCTACATGGTTGTTTTTAGATTTCAAGTTTTATGTTTAAGGCACATAAAAATCCATTTTCCTTATTAATTCACTTAAAAAGCAACCTTAGTTAACATTTGAAGAATTGAGTAAATAGTCAATTCTGTTGTTTTTGAATCACACATGATACCCATCACTATGTTTTTCCCAACATTCAACTTGTAATACATGTCCCATGACCTTGGTTTCTATTTTATTTACATGAAAATCGTCCAGGGGTTGTTACACACCCCTCCCCCTTAGGCGAACATTGTCCTTGGTTTTTTTTTACACCCATGACCAACAAATAGCTAAAAAACAAAACATACTACCCATGGAGCTTTATAACATACCTTGATGCAACATTTACAATGACATCCCGCTAAAAAATAAAACAAGCATACCACTTATTGGATCTTTATAACACAACTCATTGTGGCATCTACAACAACATCCATATATACATATACATATACATTTACAATACTCATTTTCTTGAACCACAAAATAATGAAGGATATAAATCCCGTATTTGATCAGCCATCCATCATGTAGCTTCATCGGCCCTAAAGTACTTCCACTGCACCTTAACATGTTCAATTTCTCTATTCCAAAGCATGAGTTGTTTTCGTTGCAATATGCATTGTGGTTCTATTTGGAATCCTCCCTCTATTTCCACCTTTAATACAAACTAGTCAATCAAATGATCAACATCCTGCACATATCTCTTAAGCAATGAAACATGGAATCAATCATGGACTTTCATTGTTGGAGACAGTACAACTTGGTAGGCCACTGGTCCAATCCTCTCAATGATCTCAAAAGGCCCACAATATCGAGTTTCCAGCTTGACACATCATCCAATCCTTAAGGAGCTCCACTTGGGCTTGATGTGCAAGTACACATGATCCCCAACTTGAAAATCCTTGAATTCCTTTTGTTGATTTGCATAACTTGTCTTCTTGTCTTAAGTTTCCTTCAAATTCCTCTTAATAACTTTCCTTTCTTATTCCATATCTCCCAACATATATGGTCCAATCAACACCTTCTTCACAACTCCCTACAGGTAATAGAAGTATTTCAACTCTTCCTATAAATAACCTCAAACAAAATTATCTACAAGGATTCGTGACACCCATTATTATATGAAAAATATACTAGTGGAAGATTATGTTCCCACTCTTGTTGTTGATGCATGCCATACATCCTCAACATGTCCTCAAGAATCCTATTGGCACTCTCTGTCTGTCCCTCTGTTTGCATATGATAAGTTGTGTTGAAAGAAAAATTTATCCCCAATGCTAAAAAGAACTCCTTCAAAAACCTAGAAATGAACTTGGCATCTCTATCTAATATAATCTGCTTGGTAACACCATACAATCTCACTATCTCCCTGATGAATATATAATCTACTTTTGCTAGCTAAATTTGTAGACTTAATTGCAATGAAGTGAGCTATATTATGCATCCTATCAACCACACCATGATGGAATCACACTCCTTTGATGTCCTCAGAAAACTTCTAATGAAGTCCATTGAAATGACCTCCCATTTCAACAATGAAATTGGAATCAGCTGCAATAAACCACTTGGATGCTTACACTCTGTCTTTCCCTAATGACAGTCCAAACATCTCGCAACAAACACATCCACATCTTTCTTCAAGTTTGATAAAATATATAACTTCTTAAAAATTCTCAATGTTTGATGATATCTCAGTGACCTGAATATGACTTAGCATGAAACTTCCTCACGATAAGCTTCTTCAGCTCACTACTATTCAGAACATAAATCATGTTCTTTAATCTAACCAAGCCATCTACTGTGAGATGATACTCCCCATCCATATTACCTTCACCTTGTTTTTGTAACTTGTTCGTCAATTGTTGATACCTGTCATCATGTTATCTTTCCTTCAAGATCTACTCCTA
Organism: Pinus taeda; assembly: GCA_000404065.3. Lineage (NCBI taxonomy): Eukaryota > Viridiplantae > Streptophyta > Pinopsida > Pinales > Pinaceae > Pinus > Pinus taeda. The sequence goes on from APFE030990383.1 coordinate 71,734, forward strand.
CAAGTCTATCCCATAAGAACTCACTATTGCAATGTGATTCACTTGCACTGTCCTACTGAGAGCATATACAACCTTGTTCTCCTTTCCCTTAATGTATCTGATCTTGAAATCAATTTCACTGAGGGTAATAAACTATGTAGCATTCTTAGCATTCATATCAAGTTGGTCAAATAGATACATTAGTCGAGTATGATCACTCATTAAGATAAAATTCTTGCCAAGAAGATAATGTCTCCACACATTCAAGGCATGAATCATAGATTCCAACTCAAAATCATGATTCACATAGTTCTACTCGTTCTCATTCAACTTCCTTGATTCATAACATACCACCTATCCTTACTACACTAGAACTGCACCAAGTCCTCTATTGCAACAATTTGTACAAACCCAAAAATATTTATGTAGATCTGCAATCTTCAAGATTGAAGCGTTTGTGAGAAAATTCTTCAACTTCTCAAAAATAGTTGCACACTCTTCAGTCCATTCAAAATTATTTCCTTTTCGTTGCAAATATGTAATATATGAGAAGTTCATGATGAACCTTTCATAATAACCTATTAATCCCATGAATGATCTATCCTCTTATACATTCCTATGAGCTGCCCACTCCATGATAGCTCTAATATTTTCTGGGTCTACTGTTGTACCTTCCATGGAAAGAACATGTCCCAATTAATGAACTTTAGTCTTAAGGAAAGTACACTTACTAAGGTTGGCATACAATTTATGCTCTCTTAATAATATTAACACAACTGTTAGGTGCTCTACATGCTGCTCCTTAGAATATATCAATATATCATCAATGAGTACTATCACAAATTTTTCCAGATAAAGATTAACACATTGTTCATCAACCACATGAAAGTATCTGGAGCATTATTAAGACCAAATAAAACTACCACAAACACATAATAGCCATAAATGGTACACAATTTGTTCTTCTAGATGTCCTCTTATCTAATGTGTACTTGATGATATCGTAATTTCAAGTCAATCTTTGCAATCATTGTTTCTCCTTTCAACTGATCAAACAAATAATCAATCCATGGAAAATGATACCTATTCTTCATACTCACCTTATTCAACTGCCTATAATCAATACAAAACCCGAGGGTACCATCCTTCTTATTCACAAACAACACTAGTGCACCCCAAGGTAACAAACATGGCCTTATGTGTTATTTATTAAGCATTTCCTTAAGATGCAACTTCAATTCCACCAACTATGGAGTTCTCATGCTATAAGGAGCCTTTGATGTTGGTGTTGCTCCTAACATCAACTCAAAAGAAAAATCCACTTTCCTACGAGGTGGTAACTCTGAAATCTCTGGCAAAAATACATCTTGAAAATACTACAAAACCATATACCTCTTTAAGACTTCAACATCCTCAACACCCTTCCGTTTTTCACTAGAAATATGAACTACAAACAATACACACCCTTTCCTACTACTATGCTTTGCCTGCATAGTTGTAAGCATCCTAACTAATGTATGCTTATTCTCACCCTGCAATATTATCCTCTCTCCATTGTCATCCAGGCGCTCTATACCATTTTCATACCAAACTACCTTAGTCCTGTCAATGTCCAACCAATTAGTGCCCAAAATAATACTATATGAACCCAAAGGAAACACATTTAGATGTTTCAATGTAGACATACTATTAGGATGAAATGCATAATATCTCACCCAGAGATGAACTATTTTCTTGGTATCTATAGCCAACTGAACCAACCAAGACTCTGCATGAAATTCTTTATTCAAGCAACACTTATCCATCTGGTTAGGATTGATATAGTTATAGTTAATATCTAGGGTCAATTAAAATAAAAACAAATTGATCACAAATCTTACCTTCCATCTCTATAAGAGACGCCTAATGATCAACCTGCCTATTATCTAATGCTGCATAAGTATGAGGAATTCTCTTCCCAACATCCCCCACTTTTTGTACCTCCTTAGCATTTTAAATCTGAAGTATACCACCCTAATGTTTTGGAAAATATCTCGTACGATGCTATCCACCACAAGTATAACACTACAAAGGCTTCCTGCCATCACCTTTGTTCTACTCCTGAGGCTGAGACACATATCCTATGTCAAGTTCATTGAACTTCTTATACAATGCTACATTCTTCTTATTACCTACGTCTTAAGTTCTTCCTTTCTTATTATCCCACTTTACTTTAGTCTTGTCATTACCTTTCCAATGAAACATAGGCTCAAAGGTATTCTTAGACTACTCATAACAATGTTCCAACTTCCCAGTGACTTCCTCCAATGTCCAAGGCTCATAATACTCAATCCAATCCTTGAATTCTAAAGGAAACCCACTAATGAACCTTTGAAACTTGTTTTTTTCATCCTTAAGATATGGTAGATACCATAAAAACTCTATAAACCTTATCATGTACTCCTCATCTATCATAGGCCCCATCTTAAATTCATAGAAATCCTTAGACTTACCTTCATAATATATCTTAGATAAATACTTCTTCTTAAGAGTATTTTGAACTCGTTGCAACTCAACTCCTCTATCTTGATGCTTCTGACACCCTCCAATCTTCCCACTAGGTGTATTATTTTCCTTTTAGACTTAAGATAACCATATTGGCCTTTATATTCTCTAAATAATCATGCATCTCGAAGAACTTCTTCATTTTACGCAATGATGCTTCGACATCTTCTGGTTTCTTCATCTCTCCATTGAATGTAGAAGGCTTGGATTTCTTAAACTCATCTGGAAAGTACTTCTTCTAATTCCTCCTATAAGGATGATAGTGATGATGAACATGATGTCTTTCTAATACAAAACTAAAACATAACTCATAACTACTACCTCTCCTATCAGTTGTATACATCAAGCTTCAATATATGACTTTGTCATTTATATCTGACATGTGCCGTCCATGAGGCCTGCTACCATATGCCCCATTTGTCCCTTCCTATTGTCCATAGATGATCCTTCGTTGTCCCTATCTATGAAAATTTGATGAAATCTGAAAGATCACTACATTGACCTCTGCTTGATTTTCCTTAGCTCTGGAAAGCTTTTCCCATGACTAAATTATATTTTCATTATCCAAATTTCAACTTTTTATCTCTTCCTTTAGACTTCTCAATGTATCTTCTATATCATGAGAGAACTCATCTACATGTTGCTCCACTGATCTGGAAGGAGATTCATGTGAACTCTAATCCATCATTCTACTTGTCATTCGTAATATTCTTCTTCCTACCAACATACCATGTCAAATAAACCAAATATAAGCATAATCAAACATACATTAGTGATCAGGGGAGGCTATCTCATTTGCATAATCAATCCAGATTAGCACAACATATGTATATAATGAAATCACATTGTAACAACCATGGTCAAAAATCCATGTAAAAATATATAAAACCACGATCATGGGACACATATTCTAAGTTGAATGGTGGCAAAGACATCCTAGTGTGGGTGTTCATTTAGTTATTATGGCTAAGTAAGTTGGTAAATGAAAAGTGGCATTAATTGGCATCTTATTTATGAAAATAATGGAAATTAGGGAAAAAGGAAGGTGAAAGGTCACATGTTGCATGTGAGGAGAAAATTAAGTAAAATAATGGAAATTGAAGAAAATAGAGGCCTCATTGATTAAAAGGCTTGCAAGGATCAGTTGGCATGTTTTTTCTCAAGCTTTGATGGGTTTTGGTGGAGATCTCTTCTACTCTATCTCTCTCATACTCTTGGACACTTTGATTTTTCTTGGAGAAATCTTGGAGGAGTATGGAATACTTGGAATTTGGAGCAAGAAGGAAAAGGAAAAGGAGGAAAGTGGAATAGGACATCAGGATCAACAACTACAATAGGTTTTTCTTGCATGTATGTTTTCATCACTAGTTTTGGCATGCATGACATATGCATGTGGATTATTAGTCATGATTTTCCGTTGGCATGGAGGATTTCCTAGATTGATACTGGATTTACCTAGCCTTGCCATTTCCTAGATAGCCATGGTGTTATGGGTTCATTTGCTTGTTTTTCTAATTGGTTCTCATGTTTCCTATAGCTTGGGTTCAGTTACTAGTTCATTAAAGCCCTAGTTGGACAAACTCTTTGGAAGCCCTGTATCATCTTAGGTTGAGTTACTAGTCTTGGAAGCCTTGTTTGGAAAAATGATTTGGAAGCCCTTGGTGGGTTTAGTTACTAGTCCTGGAACACCTGGTTGGACAAATGCTTTGGAAGCTCGAAGAAAGTTGTGGGTTGAGTTACTAGTCCTAGAATCCATTGTTAGAACAAACTCTTTGGAGCCCTAGAAGGCTTCAGTAGAGACCAATCTGATTATGGTTTTGTGATGTCCAACTGTGAGGTGGAATCACTGTTTGATGGGTTGAGGTGGTTTGAGCTAGTATTAATTGATGTGTTTTATGAGATCCCACTTTCATGCTTTGAATATGGCACGAGGGAGATTGGCTGAAGAGAGAATTGGCTCGGCCAATCTATAATAAGGTGGAACGTGTGTTGTAAAATGTAACTAGGTTCGGTCTTCATAATGACATGTAATTATGATCTTTGTAGATGATGAAAACAAGAGAAAAGAAATTATTTTTGTAATTCCTTACTTCATGGGTTTCATGAGAAATATTTTTTATCTAGTTGACTCCCATTTAGACCTTATGATTTATCATTAGATTCTAATAGACTATTTCATGTATGAAGAACCCTTCTTGGGATATGTGAAATGTATATGAGTTTATAATAGCCCTCCAATAACAAGCACAAATTCCTCCTCTTCATGTCACCTTCAATTCAAAGGAACCAACTCATGTCGGCCTCTCATTATCGAGACACACATGTTCATAAAATCATGTTATCCTAATATGATAGAAAAGCCACTATAAATAGAAACCTCAACCTAGTCCACAGAGACAGAATTTTGGATATATTTATCTAATATTTTCAGGTGATAGACACAAAATTTCGCATGGAAATTAGAAGATTACAGTTCGGATATCTTTGTCATTTCGAATAGACAGTGGCAATGATAAGTTCGATGCAATCAGAAGAAGAAGAAGGACTATGAGGTTCCTCTTAGGGATGATCATAGTCGACAATAATTTGGATCTATGTCTAAGTTTGTGCTGATATTAAAGTGAAAATAAAAGAAAAAGAAGTCCAGATTACAGTGACAAGTATTTTCTTATGTTTGGTTTTGCACAAGAGAAAGGTCACAGGTGTGTGAAAAGATCTCATTATTGTTACAAGGATAAATATCTTTGTGGTATCCCAAAGGGTAGCAACTATGGTTCAGAAATATGTCTTCAGGATCTGGTGCTACTACTGGAGGAGAATTTTGATATCCACAGTAATCACAATTGGGTGTCATCAAATATAGGGAGAAACTTGAAGTATAAGGAACTGAGAAAGAGTGAACGAGAATATGGAAGAGGACTTATGTCTTGGTCCTAGAGAGGCTACTAGGTCAAGGTATTGGTCTTGGTATTTGTTAATTGGAATCTCTATAAGAAGAATTTATGTAGGTTTTCTTCTTAAAGAATGAGAGGTCTTGGCCTCTGTTGATAGCCTACATTCTGTGTCTCTTGTTTATTTATGATCATTCATTGGTTACAATATGATGAAGAAAATCACTAATAATCTAATGAAGAAGTAGATCGTAATCCAAATAAGTTAAAAATAATTCACAAGAAGTCATTGATGGAAGAGAAATCACCTAATACTAATCCCCTATATTTCTCAACATGGTATCATAGCTAAGGTGTCAAAATATAAAAAAGGGCATGCAATCAAAGAGACACTCATGGATCACATTTCAAGAATGGAATAAAAAAGTTGAAGGATATCAAAGCGAAAGTTCAAAGATCTACATTGCAGAATCAAACCCTATATCGAAGAAGAAGGTCTACTTCACTAGAAGTATTGGGATCATCAATAAAAATAATTAAGGCCAAACCTTTACTTCTACTCAATGAAAATAGATCTACAAATCAAAGCATCTAGAAGTCTACACGAGAAAAAATTGTTGGATCCTACAATCATCATCAAAATATCAAAGACCTTCATCAAGTTATCTAGAAAGAAAGGTAGCTCAAAGTAATTTAAAGATGAAGATCACATCATCTTGGAGAAATTTGAATCCTAGAAGAAATTATGTCCTGAACTCATTCACTACCAAAGAAGTCAAATTATCATGAAGGCGAGAAGGCATTATCATCATCTTCAAAACCTATAAGACAAGCTCCCTATCGTTGCAGCAAGGATCCCCTCTGTATCCTTGAAGAAGATCATCCAAGGAAGCATCAAAATATCCTCATTAATCACCATCAACAAAGGAACCTAGTTATAAAGGCGTTGACATCATAAAAGGAGCAATCTCCTTTATTGAAGAAGGACTTTCCATTTGGAAGAAGATCATCCAAAAGGAGCACTAATACATCTTGTTCAACTACCATCAATGTGATCAAGTTGAAGATTTCCTCTTCACTTGTCAAGTAAGTATCTTTCATTTTATAATCAAATTTGGTAAAATGACTTCTTTTTGCAAGGATAACTATAAGCTGGTTGGGTCATTGAAATGCATTGCATGGAAAAGCAAGATAGACATAATCCTCAAAGAAAGTGAGTTCATTGAACATATCAAAAAAGGTCTCCTCTTCATACATGGAAATGAATGCTTAAGAAAGATGTCCTCATATAGTAGTATTGGAGACATCAAAGAGGTAGTATATCATAGTCTGGTAGAACTATTCTCTGAAGATGTGATAAAGGTCACATCACTTAGATTTGATCTACATAAATTGAAGGTATTAAAGGATAAAGTGTTATCTTCATGAGATCTCAATTGCAAGATGTGGGAGAGATAATCCTCATTGTTCTAAATGCACCAAATGATAAACAAGGTAACCAATGTTTATGAGGATAAGAAATATATCCCACTCAACAACTTATGGTTTCTATGCAATATAAAAGAAGATAGGTTGAGGGAAAAAAGTGTTGAAGATTCAAATGAAAAGATTTAAACATTTGCAGGAAGGGAAGGAAAGTTTGGAAAATTTGGTCCTCATAGCTAAGATTCAATGCTATAGACATTATAGGAAATATTTTCCTAAGTACAAGAAGGGAAATAACAAGGAAGATGGAGAAGAAATCCATTTCAGCAAACAAGTGGAGAAATTTGAAAGTGGAAAATAATTAGAAGCAAGAGCTCATGATGTCACCATAGGGAAACATGAAGGACAATTGGAAAAAATCTATGAAAGTCAATTGTGAAGGTTATAGCTCTTGGGAACCTCATTGGAAACTTAAGGAAAGGAAGAAGTCATCTAGGTCAAGTCCCATCATACATCAAGTCTAAAAGGAAAATTTGCTGGATACGGATATGAAATATCCTCAAGATTCTCTTAACTCCTTCTAGGAAACAAGTGTTTCATCAGGAACTCCATGTTATGGAATTCATGGGATGATGGTACGATGACATAAGATATGAAGCATATCGAGGGGTTGAAGATCATTTCAATCAAGGAAGTTGCTGAAAGAAGCCTAGATGACCTATAGGTAAATGAGGTATGTATGCTTGTATTCAATAATATAATGTCATGTCATATGTTTGCAGGTAACATGGATCACTACTTCTATCTTGAGAAGCATGATAAAAGGAAAATGATCTCCTCCTCTAAAAGATGTAGGAAGGCCTAGGTCACACTAGATGAAGTCAACATAACATGTCCTCATATGAGAATAAGGTGGTTGATGGTAATTTAGAAGAGCTCTGATTGGAAGTTCCTAGGAATGAAATGTGTGAAGAAAGAAAGGAAGAGATCGTGGACTATGAAACCATGGAGAATGAAATCAACATTCGAGCACTAAAATATTTGACTATGAAATCTCTGAGAAAGATATGAAGACTCTGATGAAAGTTTGGAAAAGATGGATATCCTTGACAAGTTATATATTTGGAAGATAAGTCAACATGTATGTAGGATGCTGATGCAAATTGGAAGATGTTATGATGAAAGACCATCATAAAGGCAATTTTGATTTAAGTGTTCATTTCTTATTTTTGAACAAATATCTGGATGGGATTATGCATGACTTCCAATGGGAAGAACTGTGGATGATGTCCAAGAGGAACGTATAGAAGGATGTAAGATCCTTCCAGAAAATATGGCATGAATAAGGCAACATGACATAAAAAAAGGCCAGATGAAGACTAATGGATAACTTTTTGATGAAAGGAATAATGACATTACTGACCCATGGATGAAAGTGATGGATGGTATGTGCCCTATGAAGAAGCCATAAAAGATGAAGATTCGTTGACAAACAAATTCATGACATCCAAGAAAGGAGATCTTCAAGCATCTGGTTGAGGATTTTTTTTCCGGTCCCTAATTAACAGGGATCCCAAAAAAAAGTTTCTCACTTGGAATAAACTTTGAAATTCCTATGTCAAGGGGGAGCTTAGGTACAATCCTTCCATAGGAATGAGTACATTCTGTTACTAGAATCGATATGTCATCCCTAATTGAGAGGGAGAGATAGATACAACATTATGGTCTTCACCTGGGAAGACAAACTAGAGGTTTGGGTAATCATCTGCATCCAATACTCTTTGACGACGACATAGGGCATCCAAGATAAGAATAGTCATGGACTGATATTATTTGAGGATTTTCTGTCAAAGATAAGAATAGTCCAAAGTAGGTTATACTTTGCAAACATTCGGGTGGAGTATGTACCTTGAGATACAATGATTATGGTGTCTATGAATCATTGGTATTACCAACATTGTTCTTTGATCATGTGGATAGAGCTATTAGTGAAGACCTTGCTATGTGACAATGTTGGTTGATATGATGCTATATAGATGGGTTACCAATACAAATCTTCTTATGAGAAATTATTCAGATTACGAATGACCAAGTACCATTATGAACACCTCCCTAGTTACAAGGGAGTGTTGTCAAATGTAACTAGGTTCGGTCTTCATAGTGAAATGTAATTATGATATTTGTAAATGATGAAAATAAGAGAATAAAAATTAATTTTATAACGCCTTTCTTCATGGGTTTCATGAGCAATAGTTTTTATGTTGTTCGCTCCCATTGAGAGATTTAGGATTTATCATTAGTGTCAAAGAGTATATGCCATGTATGACTTGGGATATGTTAAATGTATATGAGTCTATAATAGCCATCCAACAACAAGCACAAAGTCCTCCTCTTCATGTTGGTCAATTCAAAGCAACTAACTCATGTCGACTTCTCATTATGGAGGTGAACTTGTTCATAAACTCATGTCAGCTTAATATGAAAGATAAACCACTATAAATAGCAACCTCGGCCCAATCCATAGAGACATAATTTTGGATATCTTTCTCTGAGATTTTCGGGTGATAGTGACAAAATTTGGCATGGACAGTAGAAGAGTACAATTCAGATATCTTTGTGATTTCGAATAGACAGGGGCAGCGACAAGTTCAATGGAACCATAGGAAGAAGAATGAAATATGAGGTTCTATTTAGAGATGATCATAGAAAATAGTAGTTCGGATCTCTATCTACGTTCTGATGGATATTAGAGTGACAAGAAGAGGAACATAAGTTTGGATTACAATGAAAATGATTTCTTATGTTCGGTGTTGAACAAGTGAAAGGTCACATGTGTGAGACAAGGTCTTGTTGTTGTTACAAGGAAGAAGATATATGTGGTATATGAAAGAGAAACAACTATGGTTCAACAATATGTATTCAGGATTCAACATTATTGATGGATGAGAAGTTTGATATCCACAATAATGTCAATTGGGTGTCATCACATATAGAGCAAAACCTAAAGTAGAAGAAATCGAGAAAGAGTGAACAAGAAGATGGAAGAGGACTTTTGTATTGATCTTGGAGAGGCTACTAGGTCAAGGGTCTTGGTATTGTTATTCATCAGTTAGAATCTCTATAAGAACAATTGGTGTGGGTTTTACTCTCAAAGAGTGAGAGATTTTGGCCCTGGCTGATAGCCTACATTCTGTGTCTCTTGTTTATTTATGTTCATACATTGGCCACTATTTGATGAAGAACAAAACTAATAATCTAAAGAAGAAGTAGATCCTAATCTAAAGAAGTTAAAAAGCATTCACAAGGAGTCACTAATTGAAGAGAAATCACCTAATAATAATGCCCTATATTTCTCAACAATGTGGTAGTCCCATACCCGACTAGATTTTGCAACATTAATATGAGGTTATCTCTCCTTTTTAATTCATGAGTATTATATGAGTTTATATGTGGATAATTTGGATGTTGTTTCCTTGGTGTTTTTGTTGTTATTATGCTAGTTATGAACATGTATTATGAAAATGGCTATGTATGGGTGTCATCATGTTTCTACTTGTAAATGAATGAACAATGTATCAATGGCCTAATGGATGAAACTCCATCTAATGTTTTGAGGCGTCAATTATTCTTAGAGATTCCTAGATGACTACGAGAACCCTATGGTTAGATCTATTTTTTAAACTAGTATATTATATATTTGTGACATGTTTGATGAAATGCATGTCATGGCTAATAGGGGTCTAGTCAAGTCCTTGTTCAGGTATTTGCATTTTTATCATTGTTATGTTGTCATCTTTCAGTTCTCAAAGTGTCATTTAGTCTTGGTCAGTGACATGGGCTTTGGGCATGAAAAATGGCTCAAATCCTAATGACACAGGCACAACACTGGGCGGAAAATTCCTTGGATGCATGCATACCCCATGCTGTGGGAGAGTCTAGAGCCTCCTATATGCATATGTGTTCATATCATGGGAGTGTCAACGAGTTTAATGGTCTAAAAACTTAGTGGGACCCACGTTCTAGTTAGCTAAGAGGTTGGGGTGGCTCCTTGGAGTTCTATAGCTGATGTAAAAGGCCTATATGGTGTGTTTCTGTTGGTTCCACTTCCTTAACTGACACATAGAAAGAAAAATCATATCATAGTAACTTCTAGTCACATGTTTACCCGGGTTGGTCGGTTACTTGGGTGGATGTGGGAGGAGGGTGTTACGGAGTGGTATCAGAGCATGGTTCACCCCTCGGACTGGATGGGTGATGTGTTGCTCATGCATTCATGTTAGTTGCATATGTATTCCTTCTGCTTGTAGTCGATGTGCTTCTTGCATTTGTATGGTAGGTTAGATATGCATTGTGAGTTCCTTGTATGAAATTAGGTCATCATGATGATATTGGTATGTTATGATGCTAATGTTTTTCCTGAGATATAGTAGGAGATGTAGATCATCAAAGTTAAGTTACAACATTAGATCTTTGTAGGTTTTAACCCTGTACAGAAATTACCTGCATACAAATTTGAAAAACATAAATTAAACAATGACGAGAGCATAAAACATAAAACCAATATACACAAATATTTTTCCCTAGATCCCAAAACCAGGACTATGAGATTTATTTTTCATTATGTTCCTTTCAATGTTACAATACATATATATACATGCCAAAGAATCCATAAACCCCAATCCATTAACCCTGGATTAGAACATAGTTGTAGTTCCCTTGACTGGATCTACAAAATACCATGGATAGAAAACTATCATGCCAAAAACCATGTGTGAAGTCTTGCACAAAACCATAGGTAGGTCTGCCCACCTAATATAGGGTCCAAAAAAAATTCTCATGGAATTTCCCTGAACAACGTGTAAGGGGGCTACCACCTACCTACATACCCCCAATAGCACTCAACAAAACATACAGGAGGGGATACCGTCCCCCTATGACACCCCCATGCATGGGCTAGTCGTGGAAATAATATACCACAACCCAACATTCTCCCACTTGTTGTCTTCTTTCCATAGGGCCCCACAAGAGAGCTTAGTCATTGATGCATCCCTACAGTACCCATTGTTTCTCTACACCAAGATAACTTCTTAGTGCCAACAAACTTTCTTAATGCATATACAATATTCTTCAAAGTGTCCACCTTTATCAACAACACCTTTTTATCCTCAATCATATCCCTCACAAACTGATACTCAACATCAATGTGCTTTGTCTTTGAATGATAAGCATTATTCTTTGCCAATAAAATTTTACTTTGTTTGTCAAAATCTATCCTTATAATTCTCTATACTAACCCCATACTTGAACACAATGTCTGCAACCAAACTACTTCCTTGCTTGTGTGAGTGGTTGCCATGTATTCTACCTTTGTAGTTGAAAGTGCCACTATATACTATCTCTTACTCATCCAACTGACTGCACCTCCAAATAGGTAAAACACATACCCACTTGTAGATCTCGTCTGATCCAAATCTCTAGCCCATTCCACATCAACAAGTCCACAGATGTCCAAAAATCTGTACAATCCTGGTCTTCCTTGATAGCACAAACCATAATCACTAGTGCCACGCAAATACTTGAAAGCCCGCTTCACTGCTGTCCAATGCTCCTTCCCTAGTTTTGACATAAACCTGATCAATAATCCCTTTGCATATACAATTTCTAATCTAGTACAGACCATTTCATACATCAAGCTACCAACTACACTTGCAAATGGAACATGGGAAATGTCCTCTTCCTCTTCTTGTGTCTTGGGACAATGTTTAGAATATAACTTTACACCTACAGGAATAGGAACCTTCACCGGTTTATTATCCTACATAATAAACCTTTGTAGTACTGTCTCGACGTACTTCCTCTGATTCAACCAAAGCTTCCTCTTTTCCCGACCATGTTTAATTTCCATGCCTAGAATATAGCTTACAACACCAAGATATTTCATGTTGAATTTGGAGGACAATTGGGTTTTCAAATCCTGGATAATTTATTTGTCATTTCCAAGCAACGACATATCATCCACATACAAGACCAGATAAATAATACGGTCACCAATTAATTTAAAACACACATAATGATCTACTTTTCTTTTGGTGAAGCCAACTCCCCGTATAAATTTATCAAATTTATGATACCACATCCTTGGTGACTGTTTTAACCCATATAGATATTTTTTTAACTTGCATACCAGTTATTTCCTACCCTTCACCACAAAGCCTTCAGGTTTCTTCATGTAGATCTCTTCTTTGAGATCCCCGTGAAAAATTTTTGTCTTCACATCCATCTGTTCTACTTGAAAAACAAAAGAAGTAGAAAAAGATAAAAGTAATCTAATAGACGCTACCTTCGCAATAGGAGAAAAAATATTACCAAAGTCAATTCCTGACACCTGGCTATAATCTTTTGCTACCAACTGAGCCGTGTATTTCTCCACCTTTCCTTCTGCATTTATCTTCTTCTTGAACACCCATTTTCTGCCAATGGGTTTCCTTCCATCAGGAAAATCCAACAGATCCCAAGCCTTATTTTTGTGCAAAGATGCCATTTCATCAACCATGGCCTCTTTCTATAGTTTTCCATCCTCTGAATCTACTACTTCCCTCACAGTTCTGGGATCATCATTAGTAATAGATAAAGAAAAATACCAAGCCTCTTGATAGAGGACCTAGTTTATCCATACATGTGTTCTTGGGGTTTGATACCATACGTTTTACTGGTGGTGATTTTGTTCCATTGTTGGCCTATGGAACTAACCTTAACCCACAATGATGGGGGGCCTTTTTAGTGTTTGCCACAACTTCAAAGTTGTTGTCAGTGACCACAATCAGAAATGATTTGTCATTGGCATTCACAGCAAGAAGTTTCCCATGGACACTCTTATCCCCGCTTTGCACCGTCTCAATTATTTTGGTAGGAAATGACCAGGAACCATAATCTTCAACATCAAAAGACTACTCAAAGGGAGCTACAACAGCAAATGGATTACTTGAACGAGGGGCATATAGGATTTGACTCTTGAATGAGCTATCTATTTTTTGTTGCTCTTCAAAAATCTTCTATAGGTGGCTTTTCACATGATATATTGTCAAGCCTTCAACATTCATAAGCTTCAAAACACCTTTTGGAGTTGCTTTCTTAGCACCATGTAGCTTCTTAACAACTTTGATAAATCTCTCATGGTATTCTGGAGTCCATCTCAATTGTGGCTTGTTAGAAGTCCCAGTTCTAGATGATGTGGAGCTTGAAGCAACTTGATTTCCTCCAGCAGGGGCACAAATATCCTGCTGGAGTTGAGAAACAAAACCTGCAATTGGCAACGTTGCAGCTGGATATATTGTATTCATGCCAGGTTCTTCACCACTATCAACAACAAGGAGGTTAGTCCAAATTTTGAGGAATAACAGTGTATTATGTTTGGAGGAATGAGGTGTGTTTCAAGAATATTTTGACTTGTAATAGTGGAGCTATAAGTGATTATTTTTAGAGACATAAGTGGTCATAGAGATTTTTAGAGTGATAAGATGATTTTTATTTTTATTTTTATTTTTTATTTTTTATTTTGGAGTAATAAGGTGAAATGATGTTATGTAATAGAGTAATAAGTGATTGTGTGCAGTCAAAAGATGCATATTTTGTAAATTTGGAGCAATAATGAATTTGTTTGAGTGAAAGTCATTATTGTAATCCAAAGTAATATTTTACTTTGAGAGTGATTGAGTCAGTGCAGGCAGTTTTTTGAAGACAATTTTCTTCCAAAGTTTGTAAGTGTGACATTCTCATTGAGGAGTTTACACTACAAAGTTGTGACATTGAAGAGTGATGTACTCTTGTAATTAATAAAATTATAATTTTTGTGGTGCTTGTGTTCTAGATTCGCTCGAAATTGAATGAGGGGATCTTAGGTACACTGTGTGTAATGAATGCGTGTGCATGACTTGTGTTCAAATCATCTCTTTGTGTTATGCTTAAACAACTACATGCACATAAGCAAGCTTACGTATAAGAACACACATTTCACATCATGTAATCAAAGCAATCAGGTTAAGGACACTACAAAATCAAGCATTTCAAGCCAAGATGACATATACATCATCAACACTTTTTGCATCACTTCTAGATAAACATTTTTAGGCTGAATTGTATGGGTGCATTCTTGGTTGTAACTGACACCCTAATTTGAATTGTTAACGTGAATACATTAATTCAAGTAAGTCTTCAACTAATTCATCAATATTGAACTTTTCATTTGTCTCTTGGGTGCATTTTCGACAATGCTCGACACCTTTCCTTTTTTAAAATCAGCACATTCATTCAGTACATTAAAGAAAGCACAAAGTGTTAGTCATCAATCAAGCAAGTTCAAGTAAGCGAGCATGCCATTCAAACAACCAAGCAAGTGAGCGTTTCATTCAAGCAACAAAGAAAGTGAGCATGTCATTCAAACAAAAAATAAAGCGAGCGTGTCATTCAAACAACAAAGCAAGTGAGCGTGTGATTCAAACAACCAAGAAAGCGAGCGTTTCAAAATCAAGTGTGAATGTTCAAAGCACGACATCTACAACAAATAGGACAGTGTGAAGTTGATTGAAGCATTCACACAGTGTCATTGAAGCATTCAAACAAAGCAATTGTCATCAAGTGAGCATGAAATCAAGAGTTCAAGCAACCAAGTTATACAACTCTAGCAAGTGTTTAAAGCATTAGCAATAAGCAACAATATAAGCGAGCTTGAATTCAAAGTGAGCAAGCTAACATGGTGACACACATTCAACACTCCCAAATTCTTAACAATTTGATTTTATCATCAACTGGCGAAAAGTGCATTTTCAATATGCACATGAAATGATTGAGTTCCTTCCACTGGAGTTGCAACTACAAAGAACTGAGTTGCTAGAGAAGAGTGATGCTTCCAAGTCTTTGAACAATGCAAATACAACAGATGATTCCAAGTCACCGATCCAACCAACTTCAAGTGTCAAAGTGGTCCCTGATCCAATTCAAATTTCTTCGAAACCAATCATCAAGCCATGGGAAGAAATCAAAAGCAACAAAAATCGATGATGCTTAGGATATGTCAAAGATGATGCCAATTTACATATCTCAGATTATTCAAGGCCCATTAAGTTTGTTAGTGTAGGGCTTCTTGCACAAATCACATTGGCTAGTTCTGAGAAAGCTGAAGACAAACATAAATACACACAAACTGATGTTGCAAACAAACAGACATGCGCACAAACTAAAGTTGCAGTCAAACCAAAATGCCTTCATTGGAAAAAAACCGGTCATCTGGAAGGTCAGTATTTTGATCTCCATCCTTGTCACCATTGTGGCAAGTCAAATCATACATTAGCATAATGCAGCAAACAACAATAATCAACGAGATTGAAGATCAATGATTCATGGATTCATCCCTGGGAATGGTCATCCATGGTCAGAAGATTGTATAAGTTTTACAATCAAATTCACTCACACATATTGCAGCCAACAGTAAAAATGAATATGGTACTCTCGTGTAGTTGAATGGGGGAGTACACTAGTGAAACACTCCTACACCTGAAGGGGGGGATTTCAGAAATAATTTGAATAAGATTGTCTCTCCTTTCAACTGACAAAGGGGGGAAAATGTCAATGAAATTGACAATGGTTGTCAGACTGAAAGTCTCGACAACATCAACAAAGCAACCTGTGGGAATTTTCATCAGCAAGTGAGCATCAACAAATTCACTAGTGAGTGATCGACAACAAAGTCAGTAGTGAGCAGTTTTCGAACACAACAAAAGCAACAGTGAGTTGTTCTTCAATGTCATTAACCACTGGGCATTCTCTATATTTTTTCAGTGGACAAAGGATGCTAATTTCAAGAAAAGGACAGTAGGATCCTTTTGCAGCTTGACACATGATGGAGTTTTCAAGTGACATTCAGAGATGAATCATGCATGCGGCTGATTCATGGTCTCTTCATAATGCAGTTTCTTCAGCATCTAGCTTTGGCGGTTTTTCAGGCAGTGTGTTCTGAGGATCAATAGTTGCAGCATGAGGATTTGGAGATGGTACCAGGTTCTTATTTTGGCCTTACCATTGAGGGGGGGAATGTTAGACTCACTCTCACATGAAAAATAATTCTAAGTCCAAATAATTAAATTAATTAAAATCATGAAAGTTCGGATTTAATCCTACCTTTCTAGATTGAGTTTGTTCCTCATGGTTAGAAGTCAATTTAGGCTTAGTTGGTTGAGATTTAGGCTCCTAGATTACAGTGTTGTTGAGACATTTTCTCAACCATAGTGTCCAAGATAGATGTAGTATCTTGATACCAACTTCCTCATGTATTTATTTGTACTGCTATCATTATTTGTACATTGGATTGATTAATAATGAGAATGAGAATGTGAGGAATGTTGTAAGGCTGAGGCCTTCTCTGCCATGTCTAGTTTGGATATATTTATGCTATTTATTTATATGAGTGGTTTATTATTAGTTGATTGAATTTTCTTCAGAAGACAGACTATACCTTCCTGGCTTCCTTCTTTCTCAAGCTAATCCTCTCACAACTAGAGTTTATGGCTCTTCATCTTCTAATTCCTCTTCTACTGTAAAGTTTGATTCTTCCTCCTTTAGCTCAAACTCTATCTTCTTAGGTTCCTTTGGTAGGAATTCATATTTAATAACATCTTTCACCTCTCTAAACACCAAATCTCAATTGTACACAACCTTCCTTATTTATGGGTTCTAATGCTTATAAGATTTTAAACCATCCTTATACCCAATAAAGATGCACCTTTCAGATTTACTATGTAACTTTGTTCTTTTCTCCTTTGGAACATGTAGATATGAATCACATCCAAATACCCTCAGATGTGAAAGAGAAGGTTTCTTACCAATCCATACCTCTTGTGGAGTCTTATCTTCCACTACTGATGAAGGTGATTTGTTTTCCAGGTAACATGTAGTCTCCATTGCCTCTCCCCAAAATTCTTCTCCTAACCCGACACCACTGAGCATGCTTCTTGCCCTTTCCATCAGCGTCTTGTTCATTCTTTATCTAATGCCATTTTCTTGAGGTGTTTATGGAGTAGTCTTCGGTCATGATATACCATACTTATTACAAAACCATTCAATTTTTTTCTTGCAAAACTCTCCATCGTTATCTATCCTCAACACCTTTGTCTTCTTCTCTGTCTCGTTTTCCACCAGAGCCTTAAATTCTTTAAACCTGCCAAATACTTCAGATTTCTTCCTGAGGAAGTATATCCATGTATTACTTAAGAAATCATCTATAAATGATACATAGTACACAAAGTTTCCTAGTGATGGAACCGAAACAATTCCAAGAACATCACTATGCACAAGCTCTAATATATGTTTCACCCTCTTACCACCAGAGGGGAAACTCACCTGATTCTGCTTCCCATATACAAAATTTTCAAAGAAATAGAAATCCATAGAGAAATTAGAGATAACTTATACCATACCATTACCATGAAGTATTTGAAATCCCTTATCTACAATATGTATAAGCCTTTGATGCCATATCATGGTCTTTTATCCTGAGACCACTAGATTTTCTGCTCCACTTTCAGGAACCACAAAACTATTGCACCCATCAATAACAATGCTACCTTGAAGCTTGTACAGATTTCTAATCCAAACTCCCTGCATCAATACCAGTGCTCCTCGAACCATCATGTAGGTATCTTTCTCGAACACTGTTTTTACACCTGCATCATCTAGCTTGCTTACATAAATTAGATTTCTGGCCAATGGAGGAATATGTAGAACATCGGGAAGTGTTCTAATCCTTCCTCCTTGCAAATTCAACTTGACTTTTCCGCGAGAAATGATTATAGATTTGTTGTCATCTCCTAAGAAGACATTACCACCATCATATTTGTCATACTCTTACAACCACTCTCTATGGGGAGTGAGGTGAAAGGATGAATCTGAGTCAATCAACCATGCCTCATGATCTACATGTGTATTTGAAGAAGAAGCCATGTACACATCCTGACCTTCATCTCAGGTGGTTTTCACCTCTGGAGAAGGAACATCATCAGATCCCTTTCCTTTCTCAAGAGCTTTAGATTTAGGTCCCTTTAGAAGTGCTCTTCCTTTTCACATTTCTAGAACACCTTTACAGGTTTTTGTGGAGATTTAGATCTCCCACTCTTGGACTTAATTTTGTTTCTGTTCTGGGACCATCCTCGTACAAAGAAGGCATCACCATTCTGGCCCTCGATATTTTTCGGTCTCATAACCTCCAACAGAAAGGATGAGACTATTTCATTAGACTGCAAGGCAGTTGTATTGCTACCTATTGCAAAAACCAGACTATCCCACAAATCTGGTCAAGAACACAACAAACTGAGGCACTTATCTTCATCTGAAATTTTAATATGAATAGATAATAACTGACTTACAATAGTATTAAATGTGTTCCGATTCTCTGTCACCAAGTCTCCATATTTCATCCTCAGGCTGTACATTTTTTTCCGTAGGAAATGTTTATTCACCAAAGACTTAGATTGGTACAAAGTCCCTAACTTATCCCACAAATCCTTCATCGAAGCTTGCCTTGATACAATCAGTAGTACTAAATTTGAGACACAATTGTATTGTGCTTTTTGCCTTCCGATCCAACTTCACCCAGTATTTAGCTGACATTGTTGTTGATTTATTACCTAGATCTATCGTGATCCACTGATATTTATCTACCAGAAGATCCTGCAGCTTGAGTTTCCACATCTCAAAACTCTAACCATTAAATTTCTCGATCTATATCTTTCCATTTCTCGCCATCTTCTTTCACCACAAGAATCGATTCTACAAATATCCCACTGAATAGGGTCTACCATAGGCTAGAGCGAAAACTCCTTAGCAACAAATGCATCCCCTTGAGGCCAAAAAAACTCTGATACCAAATGTAGGTTTTAATCCTATACATAAATTACCTGCATATGAATTCTAAAAACAAAAAATAAACAATGGCGAGAGCATGAAACATAAAAGAAATATACATAGATATTTTCCCTTGGATCCCAAAACCAGGACCACCATATTTATTTTTTGGTATGTTCCTTTCAATTTTATAATACATATATATACATGCCGAAGCATCCATAAACCCCAATCCATTAACCCTAGATTAGAACATAATTGTAGTTTCCTTGACCGAATCTAGAAAATGCCATGGATAGAAAATGATCATGCCCAAAAACATGTGTGAAATCTATGCACAAAACCATAGGTAGGTCTGCCCACCTAATATAGGGTCCAAAAAAAAAATCTTGGGGCGCTGCCCCAAACCCCGTGTAAGGGGGCTACCACCCCCTAGCACGTGTGGGCTAGTTGTGGAAATAATATAACACAAACCAACAACCTTGAGGCAAGAGCATGTCATCCTACAGATTGTATGTTGGGCATGAAGGTATGTAGGTTAAGGACATTTATATGCATTATGGTCATGTGTATGCCTTTTATTCCATCGATGTCATGGTTACATACAAGAGAGATGCTAGTTCATTAATGTACTCGTATGCACATGCGTCAAATAGTCATTAATGATTGTAACTTGTGGTTGTATGATGCTATTGTTTTTTTTATGTTAGATAACTTGATGATTATGTTATATGTTGTTGATGAGTATGTTATAGGTTATCTTGTTGTTTTATGATAGTTAGCTTGATGATTAGGTTATATGTTGATGATGAGCATGATATATATAACTTGTTGTTGCTATATTCTAGTGACTTGATGATTAGGGTTATTACATTAAGATCTTGATGTTATATGTATCATACTAAGTTGGATTTTTTTATGCAAATGGTTAGGGTTATGACATTTAGGTATGAGTTAATTTGATGTGATATTATGTCATACTAATCTACACTGACTGTATAGATGTGATTATTATGTATGAATGACAGTTTTTTACGAGCTTATGATGTGAACATGTTAGCTAGTTACTGTTATGGATATCATGACCTTATTTATGTTTGAGATGATATGTTGTGAAGTTATATCATGCTAATCTAGATTGATTGTGTAGACAAGATAGCCTGCCATGAGATACATTAAGGTGTGAGTTTTCTTATGTCATCTAATTGGCGCTTGAATGTTTTATTATGTCATCTATTTAGTGTTTGAGTGTTTGGTGTCTATTATGTCATTTATCTATCATTCAAATGTTTGATTACCTACATGATATGAGTATGTTTCTGTAAGATTGTATGAATGGATTTCCTTGTTTTAAGACAATTGTACTAATGCCTTATGTGTTGAGACAATTGATATGTACTTGAGTTTAAGTAGGTGACAGTTGTATCATTATGTATTATGACTAATGAATGTGATTTGATTGTTGGGTATGACATGTTGGGTTGTGCTATATTCTTTCCATGTAGTTAACAGGGGGTTTGAGGGGTACCCGTAACCCCACTTTATGGGGTCCGGAGCAGTGCCCCAGAAAATTTTGATTTTGGACTCTATGTTAGGTTGGGCGGACCCACCTATGGTTTTGTGCATGATTTTTGCACATGCGTTTGGACGCAATGGTTTTTCAGTCCATGGTATTAGATGCGATGGTTTTTGGTCCATGGTATTGGATGTGATGGTTTTCGGTCCATGGTATTGGATGCTTTGGCATGTATAAATATGTATTATAACATTGAAAGGAACATAATGAAAAATCAAGCTAGTAGTCCTGGTTTTGGGATCTAGTGGGAAAA
>APFE030990392.1:3304-85353 GCA_000404065.3 Pinus taeda
GAGAAGTTATGAAGCATTTTTATGTTGTTGGATTATGTCTTAAGTATGATAAATTTTATTGTTTAAATATCTACAATGAAATATCAAATTAGAGATATAACGTCTGTTTTATTCAGTATACAAATAAAGACTTTTGATTTCATTGAGTGATATACTTTGTTCATAATGTCATTGTTTTTTAATTTTATAGTTGAAAAAATTCAATTTCTTTTGTATCTATCATGGTGTAGTTGAAAAAATGTTAAATTTATACTTAGGAAAGAAAAATGATATTCTACCAGAAACATTAATGTGTTTTTTCCTTAAAAAGTAACTTTGTTTGAGACATAAAAAATTGGTTTTATTAGCATTTTTTTAAAATTTTGAAAATTGACCCTAAAAAAAAAAACGTTATTCTAGTAGCATCACTTTCGTTTTGAAGCTATATTTTGCACAAAAATTTCGTAGTAAATGTCATAGTCACCGCCATTTTTAAAACACGTTCAAAATTGGCACCTAAAAAAAAAAAACATCGTTCCAGTATACACACTTTTCGTTTGTAGCACTGTTTTTGATGTTTTTTTGGGGTTTTTGGGCCAGAGTTCCCGTTTTGAGTTTATAGTTCCTGTTTCAAAGTTTAGATTGTTTACTTCTTCTGATGCTCTCTGGGATGTTGCTTCATGTTTCTTCGCTAACCATTCCACAGCGAAGCCAACCTATTCATTGGGTCTGGAGAAACTGTAGCAATATCTCCATGGGTCCTCCTTCCCCAATGAAATGCCCCGTGGATCTAGTTGAACTATACCCTCGTGTAATGATCTTTCACAAGACAATGTGGGTCATACAGATTGTAACTTTGGAGGTTGATACTTCTTCATCTACTCTGCTTCAACATTTGAATGCTTGAAACTTTGGATCTCGTATAACGGAATGTGCAGTGGAAGAGCGAGCCAAGGTGACTTCTTCTTCTTATGCAACCTCATTGTCAATCCTGTCGAGATGTGATATGCTACGTCCTACATGATGAGCACGTCCAAAGAAAACTTCAATAGAACATGTGGAGGCTTCTCCGCACTATACACTCGTATGAAGGTGTCTGACGGTGAGGCATACCAATTAGCTATGTCTATCAATGCCTCCATTTCTGCCATCGACATGCAGGGTGGATTTTGTTTGAATATCATCTTGTAAACCGGGCTGACAGAATGATCAGACAACCATGTGATAACTCCTCTGAAGCTGTATTCGGATAATATCTTACAATAAGTGTTCACAATAGTCTCCATCGGTGACCATGCCTACTTCAAGCTCGGGAAATCCTGTTGAGCATAGACTGCATCCATGATGTAGGTGGACATGTAGATTTCTTCTTGCATACCTTTGGGCGGCTATCAAGCCCTCGTTACCTATTCCTTCATATGGTGAGGCAACATGTCGGACCAGTTGCATAGTTTTCCATCTTTGGCCAGTTGGTCCAACATGATCACCCAACTCTATGGGAAGATTACTTGCTTCTTGGCCATACGATCGACATGCAAAGATGACCAAGTATTGATACGCCTTCTGTAGTATCTTTCTCTTGTAGATATGGTTGGGTGTCATCCTGAATCTAGCCGACTCCTTTACCCAGTTCTTTAGAATGTCTCTGGAGTTGGAATTGTTGATGGGTAAGCTGAAGGGAGTCTCCATGATAGTTAAGGGCTTTGACATCTAATACATCTCATCATAATCCTATGCCCTGAAGGTTGCAATCTTCACCTCGCTGACACTACTCAAGGTCATCATCTCAAGGTCGGTGTGTGAGACGATCTAGTGTATCATGTTTGTGCATGGGAACACAGGGTATCCGCGTGCAATCTAGTACAAGGCAGACTTGTGCATGTTAACGTATACTTAGAGGTCTTCGAGGTCTTCTACAAATGTGCCTACAAATGCATCATTGACCTCTTACCATTTCATTTTGATGTCCTTGTCTAGAATCAACTTGGTATCTTTATAGATCGGTAGACTTGTGGACACTCACTAAATTGTTGCTCCAGTTGTACTTCCATTAATGTCCTTTGATCTTGATATCTTAGAGGCCATTAATCCTAAACTGTTAAGAGGCAGACGAACACCTGCTAGATCTGGAGACAAAGCAACATGCATGGCAAGAAATATGTCAGCCAAAACCAAAGCAAATTAGGGAATGACATAACACATACCTGGGGATTGATAGGCAAGGATTGTGCAATTTATTCTGGGAGGATGGCTGATTGGATGCCAGAATTGTGCAAAAGGAACTCTGGGCTATCACGGAGGCATGACCAGCTGCTGAAATTGCGCAATGTGCAATCCAGGCTAACTGTTGACTGCTGGAATTGTACAATACATAGTCCAGGATGATTATTGACTACTGGAATTCTATAATGCGCAATCCAGGCTGACTGTTGATTGTTGGAATTGTGCAATGCATAATTTCATCTAGAAATGGCTACAGGCTTAGTGACTACATTGCACAATTTTCAGCGCCAACAGTCACTGTCCCTCAGAATTACACAAAGGAGGCTTAAAGGACAGTTACTGGGTAGAAATGCTCATTTCTTGAGGGGAAGATAGATCCTTCCCTCTCAAGATTGCACAATGTTGTCTGGTGAGGCAGAGTCTGGGCCAAGGCCACCCAGACCCACCGATGGGTACCCAAAATCAAATGTGAAAGTGAATGCATGGTGATATTGAGTGTAAGTCGAAGAAAATGATCGTGCATACAAACAGTGAATGAAAGATTCATAAAAAGGAACAACATGCATGTGGGTGAAGCGAGTCGCTGAATTGACGATTGTTCATGCAAAATAGTTTCATGCATGCAACAGTAGTGAGATAGTTGTAGGTTTTAACCCAATACAGAAATTACCTGCATATGAATTCTAAAACATAGAAAATAAACAATACGAGATCATAACACATCAAACACATATACACAGAGATTTCCCCTAGATCCCAAAACCAGCACTACCAGATTTTTTTTTCATTATGTTCCTTGCATATGTTACAATACATATATATAAATGCTGAAGCATCCAATACCATGGACCAAAAACCATCACGCCCAAAACTATGTGTGAAAACCATGGACAAAACCATAGGTAGGTATGCCCACCTAATATAGGGTCCAATTTTTTTTTTTCCGTAGGGCACTGCCTTGGACCCCATAGAGGGGGGCTACCCGTCCGCCTAAAACCCCCAAGACAGGGGTGGCTCCCACCCCCGCTACGCAATCGGTGCAACGGAGAGGGGGCTCCTCCACCCCTCTAACCCCTTGGTTAACTAGGGGGGCTAGTCGTGGAAATAATATAACAAAACCCAACAATAGTAACGAAAACTGAAATTGTACTAGTACAATAAAAAATAGCAAGCATTCAAAGAAATCAAGCAAAAAACACTCATACAGGTAAAAACACAAAAACCAATAGAAATGTTGTAAGAGACAAGTTAAGACCACTTACCTGTGAATAATTGAGTTGGATGTGTTGAAGAGTCCTAGAGGTGCTGTGGGATGTCAGAGCTCTGAGATTGATGTGAAGAAATCAAATCTGAAGCGTCAAATAAATAAGTTTGAATCTCATGACGCACATGCCATAAATCTAGGAAAAAGCAACACTTGGAGGAAGGATGCTAAAATGATATTTGCATGTAACCTCCAACAGGTAAAAATATATCCCTAAAATCTAGGGATTCCTTTTGCATGTTTCTTTTTCTATTCCGGGAAAAGGTATCCCATGCATGCAAGTCAAGTTTCCTTGGTCCCGGGCGGAACTGGTCAAACCAATTGCACATGCAAGAGCCTGCTCAACTACTGGGAGAAAATGCACATTTATGGAAGGGATCTGGGTTGACTTCCTAGGGGATTTGCATAATTTTTGGGTAGAGCAGCTGACTTTTGCCCAGGATTACACAATTCTCAGGCTAAGCATCCCTACTGGGAGGAATTGTGCAATTTTCTGGATGAAGCTTGAGTGGCAGAATTGAGCAATTCTAGAGCCCAGCAGGTTACCAGACTAAATTGCAAAATCTTTGGAGGGAAGGTTGGTTTCCCTCTACAATTGCACAATTTCTTGAGGGAGATGCTCAGCCTGCAGCTGGACCAATTCCTGTGAAACAACTGGTGAGGGGAATGCATCAAGATTTGATAGACGGTTGTGTTTCTACAAGAAAGTCACTTAAGCTTGTGTACTTGACGAAGCAAGACAAGCTGCTATGAAAGGTTGATAGGGAGGGTCCAAAACGAAGCTAAGGAAAAATTTTGGAGGGTGGTTGTAGCCACTACAACACTTGGTGACACACTGGTAGAACTCCAGTTCTCTAAATTGACCTTGTTCATGAAAAACAAGTCTAACACCTCTGGAAGTATTGTTCAATTCCTAGTTCACCTTGGTTTCACACTAGCATGATTGTAAGATGTAGCATCTGCCAAGCTTGTGTTCAATTGACACACATTCCAAGCTAAGGAAACACAATTTCTTCGATTGGGGTTGAGGGGTATATTGGTGCACAAGCAGTATAATCGTCAGAGTCTTAGTTTCATCTTTGGTGTTTCTCTGCTGCCAGTAGGCCAAGACAGTACCCTGATGGAGTCATGCAGGAGCACAAACATCACTCTGCGACTAGTGAGTCTGGTCAGTACCTCGATGGAGTTACTTGTATCACCTCTCTACACAAAAATCCTTTCTCTTCTTTCGTCTTATTCATTTTTCATTTTTTTCATTTTTCACTTTTCATTTTTTTCATCATTATGCATAGCACGTATTCATTTCAGAGTCAGAAGAGGGATCGTGACTTATTGAGAGAAGAAGAGGTTGTTCCTTCAGAGAATTAGTTTCTTATATACCTATGATGTGCCTGTTAAGGTTTTCTCCCTCACCTTACTCTACTTGACTACGCTGACAAGGGTTAACCCAACAACCAGCTAGAGTAGGTGACACTAGTTAGCGCGTAGGCATTGTGTTTTCACCAAGGTTCACTTCGAATAATACATATTTTCGTTTGGCATATCATGGACTAAAGATAACAAGTTCATCATATAGAGGCATGATGACAGATAACCAAGTAATGATAGCAGCACAAGACCTCTTGTACTTTACCCAGCTTGTCTCAAGAGTCATACATGGTTTCATGCAAAACTAACCTACGAACAAAAGCAAGAAAAAAACAACAAAGCAAAGAAAAATCAGAAATAAATGCGAAAGCAAAGTAAGGAAACAAGCAAGCAAACAAACAAGTGAAGAAGGTAAGCAAACAAGCATGCAAGCAAACAATTTAAAGAAAAACTACTCCTACTCCTAAGCTAGTGGTTCATGGGCCTGATCACATGAAGTGATATTTCCAATACAGCCCCCGACAAATTGGTTGACCCATGTTTGTGAAGGCTTGGTCTATGAGAAACTTGGTTGTGTGAACCAGCAAACAAGAAAGATATAACAATGAACACAAGCACACTTCATGTTTAAAAGTGTCCACGGGACATAAGTGAGTGCAAGTACATGCCATGTGGTATGTGCACTTGTCATGATGTTGTGCGACACTGTGTGCAACTTTGAAGCATATGCATACTCTTGAATGTGAAATGCAAGCAAATGAAAGAAACAAAGACAACTTGCATCATGCACATGTGCTGGCAATGTAAGATTCCTCCAATGCACGAGTGATGGGATCATGCATTTCGAGTGGAGGTAGCATGATCTATGTGTGAGATTGATCTTCAATGCATACAGATGAGCGATGAGGAGCCTCGGGTGATTGAAAAATTTCCTAATTGAAAGTGAAACTAACACCAAGAGAGCGAAGGCCTAACATAACCATTAGCTTGGGCTGAAGTTCCTAGACAGTCTTGGGTGTTTCAACTTCATCATCAGATAGATCATCATAAATCGGTGGCTTCGAAAAATCGACCGCAATAGAACCATGATCATGATCAAATATTGTAGTAAATGGATCACAGCAGCCACGATTAAAAAAATCAATGATTTCATTGGCATCCTCATGATTTGATGAATCAAACAGAGGGGTAGATGAGTAGTGAACAAATTCATCCTCTCTGTTTCCGAAAAAGGCAAATGAAAGATCAAGTGGATTTTCAATGAATAACTTATCCTCTCTGTCGTCAAATGATGGAATGACATTCGATGTGTCCTGCGAGTGATAAAAAATGGGTGCATCCGTAGATGAAGATACACATGCAAAACCATGGATGGCAAGTTCACCAAAAATGTTGGGAAAGAACGGAGGGGGCTTGGATGGAAGGGACTCATCCTTTGTCGAGTGTTGATGCTCAAGCTCCCAATCATACTCTTCGTGAATGACATTGCATGTTGGTTGTTCAACACCAACTCCATCGATGGCTTGATCTGCGTTCACAACAAGTGTGGAGTCCGGAATGGACGAGCACAAGACAGTATCATCCAGGGGATTAGCCAACTACGAAGATGGAGGTTGTGGTACAAAATTCATATGAAAACTTGATGGACTCAGAACCAAATCTGCGCAAAAATTAAGTGAAGTGATGTTGCGAGGATGTGACATTTGAACATATGCGTGAGCATGATCTACTACATCACTTTGCAGTGACGAAGTTGTTTAATGAGGGGACAATGGACAGTCACTTGTGAAAGTGACCATATTTGTCTATGATTTCACAGATCCATCACTGAAGAATACTTAGCGAGGCTTGATTTTTAACTTCTTCTTGGGACGAGAAAATTTCTTAACACAATACTCAAATCGGTCCCAAAGATAGAAAAAATTCATCTCGCTCTTTGGAGCTTGAAACTACAAATCACGGAAGCGCCGCCAAAAATCCATAGGCGATTCTTGTGAGCCTGCCATTGTTGTAATAGTTTTTAGTCAAAATGGTCTGGATCAAAATGATAGAAACTGTCTTCAATGAGATCACAGAAGTGTTCAACTGAGTGCACATTGTCAGCTAGCAAGTTTCATAGCCATCGATGTGGAGATTCGCAATGTGTGTATGCAAGCAACAAACTAGCCTATTTGTCAGAACATCCATCTTCCTCATGAAGCATGGAAAGAAAGTCATGCAAAAATGCAAGCCAGGCCACTTCGCATTCACCATCATACGTTTAGGTGGACAAGTGATCGAAAAACTCCCTCATGATGGTAACAAATTCAGCATTCAAAAAACATCACAGAGGGAGAAGAGTGCAAGACTCCATGATAGATAAGAAAAGGTTCAAAATAAGATGAGAGGACATAGCTTGTCATCTGACCCTCCTTCTAGCACCAGAAATGTTGACAGTTCTGGACCTGACAACATGTCAGGTGATCTTCCCAGTAAGAAGTCCCAATTAGGCCTCAAACTGTTTGGTGTAGGAGTCCCAACAGTGGGTCATATGGTAATGACTTGATGGTGATTTCGTACAGAGGTAAGTAAGATAACTCTATTGGTAGCAAGGGTGTGACATGAGCCAAGGATAGTGCATGAGAGGTTCTACCACACGGGGATTGAGATGACTACACCCCTTGGAAACATGTGATAGCACGGAGTTAAGAAGGGAACACATGAGCAAGGATGCATCACAAAATGGAAGGCAAGTTAGCCAGCAATCCAAAGTGATGGTTAAACCAAAAACACATTTCAGAAAGATTCATAGATACATACATAGAAATAGCTATACATGCATGAGTAAGTAAACAAATATATGAAATACAATATAACTTATGCATGAAATGTATTGGCTCTTGTTATATTAAGAAGTGTAAGTTCCAGTCATACAATACATCCATGTCCAACCACTAGTTCCTGTTATCACTCCTTCGGATCTCCAAGGCTGAGGAAGCGTCCAGCTGAGGTAACCACAGACCAACCTTTTAACTTGGTAGCTAGCCCTACCGAGATAGAGAGGGATCTCTCCAAAGGATCACAGCCAAGAGGGCTGGATGGATTTGGGGTTTTAGGCTAGATATAGTAGCTGAAGGTTTGTTTGATTTGATTGGGGAAGTCACTGGATTAGTGAATTGGGTCAAAGAATGAACTAGGTCAGGGAAAAAGTGAATCATAATTGAAGACATCTAATGGGGTAACGTAGGAAAGTTATTTAACACTTTGTAGTATAGTGATGAAATGGTTTAGACTGATAAGATGCTAAAAAGGGCATGAGAAATCATGAATTCTTTTTAAACTGAAGAAATAAAACAAATTATGATGATTTTCCCAAAATAGAGCACAGGAGATGAATTTTGCTTATCACACCTTGAAAATCAAACATATCTAAAGTGAAATGGGTCATGAAAGGTGAAAAAAATTCACACATATGTAACTGAAGAGGAAACAATATCAAAATACCATGCCACAGGAATCCCACCAAAATAGCTGCAACTCATCCAATATAATTCATGCTAAAGTATGAAACACTATTGCAATATCCAATAGAGCCCATCCTATAGAATGGCTTATAAATTACATGATATAGGCCTCAAAACAACTCATCCTAGCCTCAGGGGTCGAATCCATGAGAGGAGGAGCAATTACAACAAAAACTGAACTGATAGCTAGAGTGTAGGGTGGTCAAAGTGACTCATCCCTGACTTAAGGAAATTGATTCATTACAAGTCATGGAGGCCATTTACCTAATGTAATTACCCTAGGTAATATTAGAAACAAAATAATTACATCATCCACATCAATTACATTAGTAAAACATTGATTTCCCATAGGTAAAAATCAATTTGTATAAGAACAGTGAAAAACTGGGCCAACGGTCAAACATGCAGCACGTATTCAAGCTCACTTTTACCTGCCTTTCTGATGCCCAAATTTAGCCCAAGATAGCTCATTGGAAATATTATCCTATCTAGCTTCCAAAGCTTCCCTTGGTTTTCAAAATGGGCTTGAGTTAACCCTCCAAAACTCGATTCTCCCAAGACTACTCAAACGAGCAATGCCTGGTCCAGAAATGGGGCAGAAACATGATTTTTATGTAGTTTTTTTCATTTTTCACCTGCCATTCTTGCTTTCCAGGGTTGGAAACATGGTTTTTCTAGATTTCTTGGTCCTTCTGAATCCACTTGTGGCTTCCATTCCTCCAAAAAGTGCCTCAACAGGTGTTGCGCGTTTAACAAAACAATTGATATGAAATTGCCTCAAAAAATACAGGAAAGACAATTTTACAAAAAATGAGCCAAGTGTCTTCAAAATTGGCCAAGGAACTGATGTTTGATGTGGCTAGGAATGGAGTGAAGCCTCTCCATGTATATCAAGCTTCTTCTTCTCTCCTTTGTGAGCTAGGGCTTCAATTCTTACCTTGGCATCCTTGAGATTTTCCCTTTCTATTTGGTTTCTTCAACAATAATACGTTGCCATCTTTCTTGGAATGTCAGTGTCTCTTTTGGCCTTGTCTAGGAGCTTTTCGAGATGTTTTTTTAACCCTCCAAGCCAATGCTCCCAGTTCTCATTGATCATTTTGGAAAAGTGTTCATTTAGGGTGAGCTCATTAGCTAGTTCAACCTCTTTCTGTTTTTCTAGCTCCAATGCTCTTTTTAGGCCTCTAGTCCTTGGCCTTCTTCTTCGCACTTGTTCCTCCAGCTGGTCACTATACTCTCCATATGCTTCAACAAGTAAATCCTTTGCTTTTTCAGCCTCCCTCTTTACCTCAATGAGTTGAATTTCCATGAGCTCATGTTTGGTCTCAAACTGCTTGTTTTCCTACTCATAGTATGAGCTGATGTATTTTTCCCTCTCCAAGTTGACCTGCAGCTACCCAATGAGTGCATCCTTTTCTTCGATGACAATTATTTTGTTCTCACTATCATCATGCTCACTTAGGTCAACTAAGTCAAAACCCTGCTCTATCTCATGGAGGTCCTCCTCCTGCTGCTGGCTCTCTATCTCTATCATCTTTTTCTTGCCCTTTTGTACCTACTTTGTTGATGAATAAGGCAAGCCCCCTCCCACAATCTATGGGGAAAACACTTGCCTATGTCCTCTCTAATAAGTATGTGTCATAGTGTCCAAATCAGCCCCTTTAGGAGTGATGACCTCACCCTGTTCAATGTGCTCTTGCTCTATGATTTCATCTCTATTAGGTGAATGAATATGCTCATGGAATGGTGACGATGGAGGCGATAGTGAGGCTAACTCATTAGATGAGGACGAGTGATCTATGGGCTGAGATGGAGGAATGGATGTGGAAGGATGAGATGATGAAGGGATGCTTTGAACATTCTGAGTAGATGAATGAGTGAATATGGGATTAGCTATGAAGGTACTCCATGCAATGTTGAGTTCCTTGAGATGATAAAGGAAAATGATTTAATGAGGGAATGATGAAAAAGACTCTTCATTTGATATTTATACTCCTTCTTTTGGGCAATTTAGGCCACCTTCTCAACACTCTGAAAAATATAGTAGGGTATATTGAGCATTTTTACCCTAGTGAAATGCATTAAAAGCCAGATTTGATAAGAATAGAGCCTAGAAAATCTACCTTCATATGAAAAATATTTCATAATAATCTTCATCATTGGGGCATATCTATCAAGGAGGTGTGAAAAAAGGAAAATAACCCCTTCTTTCATTTCATTACCTTGGTTTCATGTGAGGCTCATAATAATGTCTCTCCAAATCACCTTGTTTAAACCATTTCTCCCCAACATTTGGGATCCCGGTGGCAACTGATGTAATGGTAGTAGATAAAGTAAAAGTGAAACTTGCTAGAGTGAGTTGGTTGTCTTGGAGTTTAGCTATGAAGATCCTAGTCAACTCAGGATGGTGTTGGATTGCCTGAACTTTCTCACAGAAATCGTAAAAACCTAGCCATTTGAAGGATTTCACAGTCATAGGGGATGCGAAGCATTCCCTGAGATCTGTGGGCTCAAATCTATGTATCTGGCATCCTTTGTGAGCTTTCTTTACCTCTGTTTCTTCTCTATCTGTTTCCTCTTCCTCATTGTGTGGTTTGTATTCCTCATCTGCCATGGTGTTTAATATCAAACCCTAGGGAGGTACGAGGTAGTGAGAACGTGGCTTTTTGGAAATAGTAAATGGGGAAGGGTAAATATGAAGATGATGGGTGAAGGGATATATGTAATGGAGGGAGATATAGGGTAGTAGTATGACAGCTTGGGGATGGGGGAAATTGTTTGCAATATAGGGGGTTTGGGAGCCTAGGTAGTTGTATCACATAGGACTTAGGTTTTGGGACAAAGGGTTAGAGGGTATCTGGGATAAAAAGGTTTAGGGAAAGGGAAGGAAGGTGTAGGGGAGTGTATAAAAGGGATTGAGATTGCAAGGTAGTTTTTGGGGGAGATCCAAGGTTTAGTTAAAGAATTAAACAAAATCTTCAATTAAACCTTTAAAACACTTTGGGGGTGACTTGAGGAGGAAGGAAAACACATTCCTTAGATGCTACTTATTTGTTTGGAGGTTGAATACACTTTGGAGGAGCTAAGGAGGTGATTGTGGCCTTCCTAGAAAAATGCGCAGTGCCAATGCAGAGTGCATAGTGCCTTAGAAAAGCACGCAGCACCTTAATGGAATGTGCAGCGCCTTAAGGAAATGTGCAGCGCTGGGTAAACATGCAGTGCTAGAAGAGAACGTGCAGTGCCTACTCTATTCTATTGATTTTTGCCCATAACTGTAAAAAGGGTCTCTTGGGGTTTGCTCAATTAGTGGTAAGAGGTAAATGAGACTGAGTTTAAAGCCAAGAAGTCCTTTATAGCTGAGTGAATTTAATCTTTTAAATCTAAAACCCATTTTCTAATGTTTCATTTCACCTTTTTAACCTCTTTGCTAATTTCCTTTCTGACGTTTTCCTTTGCAAGTGGATGATGTTGGAGTTTTGGAAATTTTTACTTTTGAATATTGCTTGGATGATATTAGCAACAGAGTTTGAGTAAACAACTAGGAATAGTGACTTATTACATATGATAAACATAAAATTACATATATAAATAAAATTATTACATCTCCCTTTTTGAAATAAAATTACAATCTGAAACAAAACTTATACTTTTGGAATGAAAATTAGAGCTCTAGAAACCATAGTCACATGTTTGCAAATCATTTTTGAATGAAAATGGAATATTATTTCTTTCACTCTCGTGCTTTTGTTGGCCTTATGCAGTGAATGGTGTTTTATTGGACCTTGGAAGAATGCAACCTAGTGACCTAATGGGACCTTGAATAACAAGACTTCATGTAGACTTCGCTGACAAAAGACATGATGAAATGAGCTTTTATAATGAATGTATGCTCAGTAAGACACAGGAAGGTGGGCCAACAAATATTGATTTTTTGAGGGAGAGTGGGATTTTGACTTGGGTTACCACAGTGAGTATATTTTTAAATGAGGACCTAGGTGGAATGGAAAAGATTTCAGAATGGGACCCTAATATGAGATAAAAGAGGAGTTTTGACCACTGATGGCAGTATGCAAATACTAACTCTAACATTGGCCTTATTTGGGGATGGCAGCTCCTTGGAGGTGTTAAGAACACCATAGACCAAGTACCTAACCATATGGGCCAATACGGTCAAAAACTTTAACTGAAATGCATGAGTAAATGTTGACAACTCAAATAACTCAAACTGACTCAAAACTGACTTACTAAAAATGGCAGAAAATCAGTGAAGCTCCATGGCCTTCACTTCGAGCTTTGAACTCCAGTGATCTTCTACTTCATACTTGCAGAAAATTAAACTATATGTACAGTGAAACCAGGGCAATTCAGAAAAGATAGTGCTTCAGGAGCCTACCATTGACTGGTCCTCCTAAGCATGGTTCTCCATTCATCTCATCCAACAAGAAAGCATTTTATCCTTGGAAAGCTAAAATCTAATAAGGGCCTTTCCACAGGTTTTCAAATTTACCATGCTTACCCTTGTCTTCATTTCTGGCATCCCAACAAAGTACCACATCTCCAATTTGGAGGTCATTTTCCTTTGTTTTCAGGTCATAGATTCTCTTTATCATCTCATGAAGCTTAGAGGTGTTCTAAAATACCTCATCTCGTGTCTTTTGTAGGTGAATCATTTGATTGATCCGATGTTGAATATCATTCACTTCACTTCCCGCTTCTTGTAACAATTTCATGACCGATACTGCTAATGATGAAGGAAAAACAATATCTAATCCATACACAATCTGAAAAGGAGAAAGCCAAAGAGACTTCTTACTACTCACTCGATCTGCCCATAATGCATTGACTAGCTTTTTGTGCCAATTCTTTATGTTGGCCTCCAACATTTTGTTGATGATGCTGATTAAAGATTTATTGGAGGATTCTGCCAGACCATTTCCTTGCGGATAGTATGTTGTAGAATGTCCCAACTTAATGTTGTATTTTTCACAAAACTCAATCATCTTTTTGGACTTGAATGCTATCGCGTTGTTTGTGATAATCTTATTAGGAAAACCAAAACAGGACAAGGTATTAGTTTCCAAAATTGAATGATAATTGAATCTGTTGCTTGCCTAGTTGGGATTGCTTCGATACACTTAGTAAAGTAGTATGTAGCTATCAATATCCACTTGTGTTGTGTGGATGATGATGGATTGATATCACCTATGAAATCTAGGCCCCACTACTAAAAAGGTGCATTAACTGATATAGGTTGTAGAGGCAAAGGAAGAAGCTTTCTTTTACCTTGGAAAACTTAAAACTCATGACAGCTCATCATTGCCTTGTAGATATTTGCAAAAAGCATAGGCCAATAGTAACTCGCTCTCAGTACTTTGTTGGTTGTAGTCTTCCAGTGCAAGTGGCCCCCACAATCTCCTTTGTGGAATTCATTTATTACTTCTTTGGACTCATCTTCGGTCAAACAGTTCAGCAATGCACCTCTAGGATCTTTCCAATAAAGTGTGTTATCCATGATACAATATTTAGAAGCCTTCAACTTCAATGACCTACTCTTAGCCTTAGACATGCCTGGAGGGGGATTTAGATGTTGAAGCACATAAATAATATTAGAATATCGTGTGGATGATAGAAAGATTTCAGATACCTGAATGAGATCCACTTCTTCTTTATTGTCAGAAAATGCTGCTACAAGGTTGATATCTAGAACATGTAGGTTTGACTCAACCATGAGTTTGGCTAAGCCGTGACCCTTGATCAACTTGGTAGGCTTGATCTCAAGATCATATTCTAATAATGTTGTTATCCATCTACCTCTTCTACCTTCCAGGTTATTCTACTCAAGAACTTCTTTTATCGCAGCATTAGGCACATAAGCAAGAGTATGTGAATTTAAAATGTAAAATCTGAAATCCTTGATCACCTTTACCAAAGCCAAGGCTTGTTTCTCAATGGTGTTGTACTTAAGGGCTGCATCCCTAATGTTGTGACTAGAAAATGATATTGGAAGCTCGATTTTATCCCTTTATTGCATTAGTACTACTGCCATGGTATGCTCAGAAGTAAATGAAAATATAATAAAATCATCAGAGTAATCAGGACTGATTAAAACAAGGGCAGTGGTTAAGGAAAGATTTATTGCATGAAATGAATTGTGGGCTTCTTTGGACCATTTCACCTCATTATCCTTTTTCAACATATTGGTCATTTTTCTAAGATGTTCAACCAAATTAGGAATCAATCTGCATAAGAAATTCATCTTACCGTTGAATGCTTGGATTTATTTCTTGCTACAAGGGAAGTCAATTTTTGAATGGCTTCTACTCTTGAAGGGTCAATCCAGATGTCATCCTTCGAAATGATGTGGCCAAGAAGTTATCCTTATTCCATAGCAAACAAACTTTTCTTTGGTTTGAGAGAAATCCCGAACTTTCTACATTTCTGAAAAAATGACTCTTAAATGATGCAAATTTTCATCATATGAATGTGAGAATATGGCTACATCATCTAAGTATACAACTAAGAAGACATCGTTTTCATCTGAAAAGGATATGTCCATGGCACGCTAAAAAGTGGTCCCTGCATTTTTGAGACCAAATGGAATTTTTGCATATTTGAATGTGCCCCAAGGTGTGGTGAATGTTGTCTTGTCCTGATCATCTTCATGCACTAAAACTTGAGTGTAACTAGAGTAGCCATCCAAAAGTGACAACCGGGAAGTGCCCACAACTCTCTTAAGGATATGGTCCAGTTTGGGAAGCAGATAATTATCTTTCAGAGATACTTTTTTTAAATTTTTGAAGTCTACGCAAAGCCTAATTTCTCAGGTATTCTTTCTCGTTGGGACTAGATTTGATATCCAATCAGAAAATATGATGGGAACGATGATGCCCACCTGAAAATTCTGTTAATTTCTTTCTCTATGGATGGCAACAACCTTGGTTTAATCCTTCTTAAATTTTGTCTAAAAGGATTTTTATTGGGCTTAATAGGGATGGTATGTTGAATTATTTTCTTGTCATACTCCTTTAAGTGTGCATAATCGCACACAAAAACATTAGAAAATTCAGACAATAAATGAATATATTTCTCTTTTACCTTAGGATATAATGATTTAGACAACTTGATTAGTTTTGGTTTGTCTGTTGTTTCGATGTTCACGTCTTCCACACCTTTCATAGTAGGTACTTATGTAGGCTTCCTTTCTACATCATCCTAATCAAGCAAGTCTTCTAAAGGTATAAGAGCTTTCGGAATATTGTTGTCCTTCAACTATAATATATCAAATTGGGTTTCCTCAATGACTTGATCATCCTTGTCGTAAAATTCATCCATGGAACAATACTCAAACTCTCCTTCACTTTGAAGAAAGTTATTCACCTGCTTGTCATTCTAGAATACTTGCCAATATCGCAAGTTGTAAGGAATAGAGGGTCGATGCTTCACATGAATCTCAAACTTTTTGTTTGACAAAATGGGGATTTTGAAATTGCTTGTTGTTGTAGCTAATGAATCCACCATAAGATTCTGACTCCTTGGTACAACTGAAAGTGTATATTCAGGAAACATCCTAAGAATATCTAAAACCACATTTCTATATTGTTTCATTCGTGAATGGTGAGCTTGATATTCACCTTTAAATTGCTTGATCACAAGTTCTGAATCACCATACACTGAAATATTTCTTGCACCTAACCTTTTCAAGATCTCTAAACCTATGATCAGTGCTTCATACTCTACCTCATTGTTAGTGCAATCAAAATCCAACTTGTATGAGCATAATCTAACATTCTGAGGGAGCTCACCTTGCTGATGATGTGGACTTTGAATCCAAATTCTAATACCTGCTCCATATTTCCCAAGGGCACCATCAAAGTCCATGGTCCAAAGGCCATGTTCCTCTTCTAGGGGTTGCACATCTTATTTCTATTTTGGGTCAATTTTCTGAATTTTCTCTTTAGACTGTTCTAGATTTTCCATTACCTTCTCTAATGGAATTTCTAAGCCTTTCTCAGCCTTGTCCAATGGCTATTCTGATGAACTTAGCAGCCTTTCATTTTCCTGATCTGAAATTGTGCTTGTACAATTGAAAATATCTGGTACATCTTTAATTTCTACAAGATGACTATCTACATCGTTCTGTCCACTATCATTATATAAAATAAAAGAATCTAAATATGTATTTACATTGTTTATAGGATGATTATTTGGCTTCTCCTTGCTAGTGATCATAAATTTCATTTTGGTTTCTCGGTACAACTTCCTCAATTGCCTGAAAACTGGGATGGTGGCATAGGAGAATTCTAACTGCAGTGTACCTCTTCGTATCTCCCCCCAGGGTCTTGACAATAACATCCAAAACCGTGGTGATATGTCAGCTACCACCACATCCATTATAACATTCTCTGTTGGGATTTGGTCCAGGGATACTACCAAATCTTTGATTAGACCAATACAATGGACCTTACCGGAATCAAAAGAGTACAAGTCATGGTACTCATGAGTTATATCTAGACCCAACCTTTCCATGATGGCTTTGGGAATTAGATTATGGGAGGCTCCAGAGTCTAGCATGGAGTTATGAAGAATGAACTGATGGATTCTTAAACTCGGGTAAAATGGAGGAACATCACTATCCCCTGACTGAACATCTATGGTTGGACCAAAAATTAATTCAGGTTAGTCATCTTCAATATTAACCATGTCAGACATAGGATCAATTTTCAACATTTTAACTATATCAAACTTGTAATGGCTATTTTTGACAAGTTCATTAAGAGGGATTGACATTTTCAACTTTGAAATTTCAGTTTCTAAATTGAATGAGCTGGATTTATCTACCTCTTTTTGGATGATGTCTCTTTTCTCAGGAAAATCTCTTGGTGTTTGATCCTTCCTCTAACTGTCACAGTCTTTGTTTGTATTGCTTGTAGATTCTTTATTTACTTTGCTTTGGTTAGTTGCTGCTAGCTCTTTACCTTTGCTTTGATTTCCTTGAGGATTTATTTTTGGTTGAGTATCCTTCTGTTGTGATGTCCTTTTGTGAATGGGAGTGATTATGACTTCTCTATTTCTCAAGGAATATTGCTTCTACTAAGAGCTGAGTGCATTTAAGTATCCTCTTTGATAATCATCGGATTGAGTTTCCAATGCATTGTTGTTTGCCAGTATGTAGTCTTCATACTTAGGATCATCCATCTCCTTGACATATTCTTCTCATTAAGTCAAGAAAATGGGTTATATCTTCCCTAAAGAAGTGATTTTCCTTGACAATCGGGTCTGTTTCATCATCAAACTCTCCTTGAGCATAGTTCTGCTGCAAGGGTGTCCAAATTAACCGCTGAGATTTTGATGCTTAAAAAGCTTTCTGCTCTCTCTACTTTATCATGTACTGAGGTTGTTGTTGGTTTCTGAATTTTGGATTTCTAACTTGTGGCTCCTGAGGTCAATCTGAATTTATCATCCGGTCAGCCATTCTCTACATGGTTTTTATTAGTGCATCTAGTTTAAGATTGGTGGAAGAAGAAGGTTATTCTTTGATGGTTACTCTTTTTTCTGGTTTCTCATGTTTCAACTGAGACTTTTTAATCATCAATTATTCTTCCACACTTACTGCATTATTCTGAATTTCTTCCAGAGTTGGAGGATCTCTTTCCCTCTATTGATAAGCCTTCTTGAGATCAAAAGCATACGGGTAATGTTGAAGTGACAAATTAGGTCGAGGTTTCATGTTATCTGGAATGGAATTGTAGATCTGATTAAACCTTATAGTGAACTCCCGAACCGTCTCATTAGGATTCCCTTTCAATGTATTGTATTTTGCCAAGATCAGCAATGGATTCTTCTTTTCTCACCACCTGGATAAGAACAACTCATTTAACCAATGAGGAGTATTAATGGAGCCAGCTGCCAAACCACGAAACCATTTTTTCACATATCCAGAAAAACTTTGGGCCATTTGTCTCATTTTATCATCATCTTCATCAACCTTCCTCTAAGTCAATGAAATAAACCATCTTATCAATATGTTTTTGTGCAGTGACTCCAGGTCTACCATCAAAAAGAGGAAGTCTTTGGCCATAGGTCTGAGGTAAAGCTGCCAGTTCACCAAGTAATACTAAGTGTGCAAATCTCACCATGACTGTTAGGGAATGATGAATGGGAACTGCAATGGGTTGTGTTTGTTGGGATGAAGATGAAGGTGGCGATATGGATGTTTTTGGAGGTGTGATAGGGGATATGTCAGAAGATAAGCTTTCAATTTGATATTGGTTATAGGATTTTTCCACAGTAATCTGTAATTGATCAGCTAGGCTTTGAAGTTTCTCAAAATTAGACCAAACCTCATGCTCAATTTTTGAAGACTGAGAAGCAGACGAAGGTTGATTAAACAAATACTTTGAGGTGGGAAGGTATGATTCAAAATTTATGGGATCAAAAACTTCTTCTGTAAGACAAGACTCAGATTTCGAACGAAATAGGGATAGCTCAAATTTAATGTCAAATGGAATATCCTCAATACTGAGTATCTGATATGGTAAGGAGGTGGTCCTTTCTAATTTTGTGCTTTCAGTGTCAGGGAAAAGGACTTTAGGCTTTCTTAACAATACTTCAGGGTCATCAACTGGAGAAGGGGGATTTGGGTCAGGGTTTGACCTGGTATATCCTTTTGGATCCAGTATCTTAACATGGTCACAGACTATATGAGGAAAAAGACCTACGACTTTGAGCTAAGCAAAGATCTTTTCGAAGGAAAGTCTTCAATAGAGAAATGTTAAATTGGTAATGATCGAGAGCTTACTAATGGAGTGAAGTCTGATTGAACTTGTGACTTGTAACCTTCTTATATTTTTGAACAAGATCTGATTGTCTTTGACTGAATTAGCTGGATCAGGATGCATAATTTTTCCTTGTTTGTCTCCTCAATGCAAACTCTACAAACTCGACACTGCAATTATGGAATCATCATTTATGAAGCTTAGTCCCATCATCCAGAGGACCAAACTCAAATGAGAACTAGTCGTACACCTAGGGAAAATGAACCTTTCATTCCCCGAAAACGGCGCCAGTATTTTATCACTCCTCAAAATCTCTAAGGCTGAAGAAGAGTCCAGCTGAGGTAACCACAAACCAACCTTTTGACTTGGTAGCTAGCCCTATCGAGATGGAGAGGGATCTCTCCAAAGGATCACATCCAAGAGGGATGGATGGATTGGGGGTTTTAGGCTAGATATAGTAGTAGAGGGTTTGTTTGATTTTATTTTATTTTATTGTCGTAGTCACTGGATGAGTGAATTAGGTCAGAGAGTGAACTAGGTCAGGGAAAAAGAGAATTAGAATTCCAAACATCTGATGGGGCAAGGTAGGAAAGTTATTTTAACACTTTGTAGTATAGTGATGAAATGGTTTAAACTTATGAGATGCTAAAAAGAGCATGAAACACTAGTACAACATCCAATAGAGTCCAACCTATAGAATGACTGAGAAATTACATGATATAGTCCCAAAACCAAATCATCCTAGCCTCAGTGGTCGAATCCATGAGAGGAGGAGCAATTACAATAAAAGTTGAACTGATAGCTTGAGTGTAGGGTGGTCAAAGTGACTCATCCTAACTTAAGTAAATTGATTGATTACAAGTCATGGAGGCCATTTACCTAATGTACTTACCCTAGCTAACAGTAAAAACATAATAATTACATAAACCACATCAACTACATCAGTAAAACATTGATTTCCCATCAGTAAAAGTTAATTTTGTAGAAGAAAAGTGAAAAATTGGGCCAACGATCAAACGCACAACACTAGTGTCAAACGTGCACACCGTCTTCAATGTCACTTTTACCTACTTTTCTGATGCCCAAATTTAGCCCATGATAGTTCATTGGAAATATTATCTTGTCTAGTTTCCAAAACTTCCCTTGGTTTTTCAAAATGGGATTTATTTGACCCTCAAAAATTCCATTCTCCCAAGACTACTCAAATGTACAGCACCTGGTCCAGAAATGAGGCAAAAACATGATTTTTAGTTAATTTTTTCCTTTTTCACCTGTCGGTTTTACTTTCCAGGGCTGGAAACATGGTTTTCCTGGATGTCTTGGTCCTTTTGAATCCACTGGTGGCTTCCATTCCTCCAAAAAGTGCCTCAAAAAAGTGGGCACTGCGTGTTTGACCAAACAACTGATATGAAATTGCCTCAAAAAAGACAGGAAAGACAATTTTACAAAAATTGAGCCAAGAGTCTTGAAAATTGTCCAAGGAGCTAATGTTTGATGTGGCTAGTCATGGAGTGAAGCCTCTACAAGTATATCAAGCTTCTTCTTCTCTCCTTGGTGAGTTGAGGCTTCAATTCTTGCTTTGACAGCCTTGAGCTTTGCCCTTGCTATTTGGTTTCTTAAGAAATAATAATTTGAAATATTTCTCTGAATGTAAGTGTCTCTTTTGGCCTTATCTAGGAGCTTTTCAATATGGTTGTTCACCCACTCAAGCCAATGCTCCCAGTTCTCATTGATTATTTTGGAAAACTATTCATTTAGGGTGAGCCCATTAGCTAGTTCAACCTCTTTCTGTTTTTCTAGCTCCAATGCTCTTTTTAGGCCTCTAGTCCTTGCCCTTCTTCTTGGCACCTATTCCTCCAGATGGTCATTATACTTTCCATATGCTTCATCAAGTAAAACCTTAGCTTTTTCAACCTCCCTCTTTACCTTGATGTGCTAA
This sequence comes from Pinus taeda, assembly GCA_000404065.3. Classification (NCBI taxonomy): domain Eukaryota; kingdom Viridiplantae; phylum Streptophyta; class Pinopsida; order Pinales; family Pinaceae; genus Pinus; species Pinus taeda. Next base: position 24,353 of record APFE030990392.1, read on the forward strand.
ATTTCCATGAGCTCATGTTTTGTCTCAAACTTCTTGTTTTCCTGCTCATAGTATGAGATGATGTATTTTTCCCTCTGCAAGTTGATATGGAGCTCCTTGATGAGTTTATCCTTTTCTTTAATGACAATGCTTGTGTTCTCACTATCAATACCCTTCTTTGTCTCATGGAGGTCGTCCTCCTACTACTAGATCTTTGTCTCTATCATCTTTTCCTTGCCCTTATGTAACTTCTTTGTTGATGAAGAAGGCAAGGCCCCTCCCACAATCTGTGGGGAAAACACTTTCCTATGTCTTCTCTTATAAGTATGTGTCACAGTGCCCAAATCATCCCCTTTAGGTTTGATGACCTCACCTTCTTCAATGTGCTCTTGCTCTCTTATTTCATCTATGTTAGGTAAATGAATATGCTCATGGAATGGTGATGATGTAGGTGATGGTGAGGCTGACTTATCACATGAGGATGAATGATCTATGGGCTGAGATGGAGGAATGGAGGTGGAAGGATGAGATGATGAAGGGATTCTTTGAACATTCTAAGTAGAGGAATGAGTGAATATGGGATTAGCTATGAAGGTACTTCATGCAATGTTGAGTTCCTTGAGATGATAAAGGACATTGATTTTAATGAGGGAATGATGAAACAGACTCTTCATTTGATCTTTATACTCCCTCTTTTGGGCAATGTAGGCCATATTCTCAACACTACGGAAAATATAGTAGGGTATATTGAGCATTTTTACCCTAGTGAAATGAATTAAAAATCGGATGTGATAAGAATAGAGCCTAGAAAACTTACCTTCACATGAAAAATATTTCATAATAATCTTCATCATTGGGGCATATCTGTCAAGGAGGTGTGAAAAAGGAAAATAACCCCTTCTTTCATTTTGGTACCTTTGTTTCATGTAGGGCTCATAATTATGTCTCTCCAAATCACCTTGTTTAAACCATTTCTCCCCAACATCTGGGATCCCGGTAGCAACTCATATAATGGCAGTAGATTAAGTAAAAGTGATACTGATAGAGTGAGTTAGTTGTCTTAGAGTTTACCTATGAAGATTCTAGTCAACTCACGATGGTGTTGGACTACCTGAACTTGCTCACAGAAATCATAACAACCTAGCCATTTGAAGCATGTCACGGTCATAGGGGGCGCCAAGAGTTCCCTGAGATTTGTGGGCTTAAATATGTGTATCTAGCCTCCTTTGTGAGATTTCTTGACCTTTGTTTCTTCTCTATTTGTTTCCTCTTCCTCATTGTGTGGTTTGTTTTCCTCATCTGCCATGGTGTTTAATATCAAACCCTAGGGAGGTATGAGGTAGTGGGAATGTGGTTTTTTCAAAATACTAAATGGGGAAGGTTAAATATGAAGATGGTGGCTGAAGGGATATATGTAATGGATGGGGATATAGAGTAGTAGTATGATAGCTTGGGGATGGGGGAAATTTTTTGCAATATAGGGGATTTGGGAGCCTAGGTAGTTGTACCACCTAGGACTTAGGGTTTTGGGACAAAGGGTTAGATGGTATCTAGGATAAAAAGGTTTAGGGTGATGAGTCTCATAAATGGGTAATTATATGGCCTCATTTTACCTCGTAACCTAGTCAAATCAACCATTCTCTTAGCTTATTGTATGATTTTCTTATTATATTTATGCTTATAGGGTGAGTTGAGTTAGTTATTATGCCATGTGTTCTAACATGTATTTAATGCAGATACTTGATGGATTTCGAGGTCAAAGTCAAGGATCTAGTGGTCAAACTACAGCAATAAATTGAAGTAGACAGAGGGGAGGACTTATAGGAAGGAATCCCCCTCATTTATTTCTCCTCACTTCGAATTCCTCTTCATTTAGCTCGGAGTACAAGCAGTCGAATCATGCACTAGAAGGCAGTCGAGCATGTTGAAGATGATTGATAGTTATCTCAAGTTTTGGAAGCAAAGCCTCCCTTATTTTAAGGAAGTTGTTGGTAGCTTCAGATGTATAAGTAGAGAGAGCTAGGGCCTTACTAGGGTTGACTTTTTTTTCTTGTGTAAACTCTACTTAAATTTCGAGCTTACTATTTTATGATAGTTTTATGTAATGAAGATGAAATCCTTTTTGAGCTAGCACTAACTTACCTCAGAGGCTAAAGCTCTTGGTTTAGGGCCCAATACATGCATCCAAGCTTCTCTTTACTTGTATTTGAATGCTTTACTTCAGTTTGTAGATTAGTTTGCTGCTAGATGTATTTCTCTTATGGTTAAGAATAGGTTACTTTTGATGATTTAGTAGCTTGCTTCCATTTGTGCTTTTCGTAGCAGGTTAAGCAACGATCAGAGAAGATTCAAAAGGCTAGAAACAGTGCCTTGGCCTCTATTCCTCCCTCTGGGACCATGATTTGAGGCAAAGACTCTCTTGCTGCCCCAAAAACACAGATTTTCCTCATTCCTCGAACTTCTATTGTTTGCAGCTCTCTAGTAGGTTGATAGTCCAGTTTTTCTTTGCCTTAGATCTTCTTTATTGTGTTCACTTATTGATTTGCAATAGTCCTTTTGTATGCCTTCCTTTCTTACATCATTTCCCAGCATTGCCTTCTATACATCATAGTTTAGGCCATTTTAATGAAAAACTCTGTTTTTCCTAGGATGCACTCATTTCATTGGTTGCTTGATTTTCTTGGTTAACTGTCAATTTCTATGTAGCTTATCTCTTCCAGCGGTAGGCCATCTTACTAGCAATCATTCCCTCCATCTAATCCATGCCCTATAGGTCTCCCAAACCTCACCTCAATTCTGCCCTAGTTTCCTTCGTTTTTCATAGAACTTCTTCCTCTCTCCTTGAGCAAACCTAATCATCTTTCTCTCTTCTGGTGATTCATAGTAGACCTTAGGCACCCTAAAACCTCATTCCAACCTTCATCCACCTTTTCCACCCACTCTTACACCCTCAAAACAGTGAAAATTTCTCTCAGCCTCCTCTTGTAGGCCTCTTGTAGTTTCCTTGTTTTCCTCCTGTAGCTTTCCTGTGTCCTCCTGTAGTTTTTCCTGTAGGCTTTCTTTTGAGGCTGAGTGTGGGAAAAGCCTCCAGAAGGCCACATAAGACCTCCTAGGACCCATCCAAATCATCCTACATCCTCCCAAGCTCCAAAACCACCCTCTAACGCCACCTATTCGCTGCCACACTCACACACAATAAATTAGATGCATGTTAAATTCACATAAAAACACATAAAAAACCAAAAATATGTTTTTTTTTTAATTTACTTCCAGAAATAGCATGGTTAGATGTTGTTTACTTCGTTAAGTAGGTAATGGCATTTATTTCATGGTCTTCATAGTGTTTTTGGCAAAAGTAGAATTAGCTTGTTAATTAGGGTTTTACTAGGTTTTTCTTTACATTCCAATCTTTCTCTTTTATGTAGTTAGAATAGCATTTGTAGAGTAATCTTTCTTTCCTTTCACACACATAGAGCTTCTTCTAAAATCTATAGAAGTTGGCTTGAGCTCCTAGTGATCTCATGTTGGCTAACCAAGAGACAACCTGCAGTGAGAACTAGTACTTGTGCATATAGCACCGACGCTTCCAAGTTTGTTATGAACTACTAGGTTGATAAAAGTAAAGTTGGTAGCCCAGGAGTTGTAGCATTCTTCCTGCAATACTGGCACTCACCACTTCTTGGCACCATTGCTAGGGAAGCGTCAAAGTATTCCGTGATTACTACTTTCTTCTATTTCTTATTGCAACATTGTGCTAATAGTTTATTTTGGCAAAATTAGACTAGTCATTTCTTTTCTTTCAGTTCTGCATTTCCTTGCTTTCCTTTTCAATTCTACAAATTTCGATTCGGCAAGTTCATTTAGCTAGTTGCAATTTGTTTTATTCAATCACAATTTCAGTTTCTGCAAGTACTTTTAGTGTGGGGAAAAAGAAACAAAAAACCAACCAAAAGTATTTCCTTTCATGCCTTGTAGGAGTAGAGATAACTTAGGAAAAAAAATTCCAAACACCCCCACTACTTCACACAACCAACCTTCTCTCTTTTTCAGTGGCAACAATCAAGAAGAACCCTTAGGTGAACATCCAGACATATTTGAAGAACCTATAGGGGAAGAAGAAGAAAACATTTCTCTGAAGCCAATGGCTGAAAACAGAAATGCTAGGGGAAATGGAGAGAGAATAGAGGGTACCTTCCCATTTGAGAGACCAATGGGGACACCAAAATGAAGAATATAAGTCCTTCAGCCCTACCTCACTTCCATGGTCTGACTACAGAAGATCCTGACTTTTTTTCTAGAGTAAATTTGTTTGCAAGTGAAGATGGAATGGTGGATGACCAAATGCCAGATGAACACTTATTTGCTATATCAATACTCTCTCCATGGTTTGTTGATATAGCAAACTACTTGGTTTCAACACAGTTCCCACTACACCTATCCTCAAAAGAGAAGAGAAATATAGTAAGGAAAATCACCCCTTTCAACTGGATTAGAGGCAATCTCTTCAAACTTGGCTCAGATCAGATCTTGAGAAGATGTGTGAGGGAGGAGGAAGTCTTTGACATCCTCCTGATCTATCATGACGGGCCTTGTGGAGGTCATTTTGCAGCAAAAAGAAATGCCTTCAAGATATTGCAAGTAAGCTAATACTGGCCCACTCTTCATCAGGATGAGGAGATACATGAGCCAATGTGATCGGTGTCAGAGGATGGGGAAACCCACTCCAAAGGATGAAATTCCCATGCAACCTCAAGTGACCTTTGAGCCATTTGAGAAGTGGGACATGGAATTTGTGGGGCCTATCAACCCCCCTTCAAAGCAGAAGTAGTACATCATTGTGTGCACCGACTAACTGACAAAGTGGGCAGAGACAAAATAAATCAAAGCAACAACAGAGAAAAAAGTAGCTGATTTTTTTAGGGAAAACATATTCTACAAGTTTGGGTATCCAAGAGAGTTGGTCACAGACCAAGGCAGCTAGTTCACTTCCAACTTGATTGAAGACCTGCTTACACATCATAAGATCAAGCACAAGAATTCCACCCCTTACCATCCACAAGCCAATGGGAAAGTGGAGATCACTAACAAAGCATTGAAGGGATCCTAACCAAGGTAGTGAGTAGCAACAGAAAATATTGGGCGGACAGATTAGTTGATGCCACTTGGGCCTACAACACAACATGGAAGACCACCACCGGGTTCACACACTATGAACTGGTCTATGGGAAGAAGGCTTTGTTGTCAATAGAGTTTGAATTCAATACCCTAAGGATGGTAGCTCAGCTGGACCTAGACCTCAGCCATGCACATAAGGAGAGATTTCCTCAGCTCAATGGATTGGATGAATACAGATTGCAAGCCCTTCTCCATACAGAGGTAGTTCAACTTCAAAGAAAGATATGGCATGACAGAAATATCATGGAAAAGAAATTCCAAGAGGGAGATTGGGCCCAAGATACAAGGGTTTGAAAGGCACGCTGAGGACAAGATGGCTAGGACCCTACACTATGGAGAAATGCAATGACAATGGTTCAGTTATGATCAAAAAAATTGATGATGAAGCCATCCCCATGCTTATCAATGGACATCGGTTGAAAGTCTACAAGAAACCCCTCTCCAAGCGAGAGTTTATTGAAGATTTGAATAAAACAGTGATGGTAGTGGAGCATGTTTTGGCTTCCACTTCACTCACTCACTAAAGAAAAAAGAGAAAAAATAAGGACTCAAGTGAAAACCTCCATGAGGCACTTGAGTCCCATCATTGAGTTGAAAACCTCTTCTGAGGTAGCCTAGTGACGTCAGAAAAAGGGGGGAATAATAAGATACCTTGGTGAAAACCTCCCTTGGAGGTGCCCAGGGCATGCAATTAACGTGAAAACCTCTCTGAGACGCCCTAGCTGTTTTCAAACAAAAAAAAAAGAGAACGAAAAAATGAATTTTTATTGCATTACAGGTTTACAGGAGGATAACAGGGGCAGAATAAGCTGCCAAGGGGACCCTTACATTCATACCAGCGTCCATCTCATCTTCTCCACACCTTCCTCCATCATTTTTGGCATCTCTTTCAACCCACTGTACCTCTTCTTCCAAAACTGTTTTTTCTACAAGAGGCTCCATAGAGAGCCAAAAGTGTCTACAAGAGGTAGTTTGAGGGACAAGAAAAGCTTCATGAGGAACCTATAATCACTCTTACCATATTCAAACCTTCTTGCCATCATTTCCAATCCTACATCACACTCCAAGCATCATTATTATTTTTATTTTCTTTTTTTTCCTTTCCAAGAAAAAACACAAAAAAATAGTTTTTCGATTTTGAAAAAAACAAAACTAAAAGGAAGAAAAGGAACCATTAACTTTACCTGAAGCTTACCTACTACCCCTCCATCATTCATCTCCACCTCTAGCATCATCCTCAAGCTCCAAGCATAGGGAAATAGTTGAATTTTCAAGGGGAGAAGTAGCTATAGGAGCTCCTGTAGGAATTCCTGTAGTAGTTGATCCCATAGAAGTCCAACACTAGCAGCAAGGGACAACACATCTGAAGGTTGAAAAGGCACATGTAGCTAAGCTCCATCAAAATAAGAACCTGCAAAAACACACAACAACACATCAACAAGTAGAGACAACATGCATGAGGGAAAATGAAGGCATGCAATAGAGAAAGCCATAGCACCTCACAGTCGATGGCAGCAAATACACTTGGATTACAGGTAAGTAGCTAAGTCACTCCTCTATTTTCACTTTTGTAATTAGGAATCATACAAAGGCAATGAGATGGTTGAAATCAAAAGAGGGAAAGGTGGCCAGTTAACTTGGCCACCTTCATTTAGTTGACTCCACTTAACCAAGATATCACCCACACGTGTGCACAGTCAACTCAAGCAAAAGATGTGAAGGATAGGTAGTGGGAGGAAGAGTTAACTTTAATGTAGTAATGAGGGGATTATTACAAGGGGGGTCATGATGACCAAGAATGTGGGGACCAACGGTCCTAATCTGGACAACGTACGCCTTCCCAGCTCAGCACTCATAACCGAAAACATCCATAAAAGGTAGTGAGCACTCCTCCCCGCGCATTTAAATTCTCCTTGTAACTCAACCACACAGCAGTCTTCTTATGCCCTCGCAGCCTCATATCCACCATCCTCCATCAATTTCCTCCATATTTTTACTCTCGGCATCTTCTATAGGAGCCCTACAAGTTTTCTAAGGAGCACCTACAGGAAATCTACAGTAGGGACAACGGGCTTCTATAGGAGGTGCAGTGAGTCATTTTGAAGGGAGGAAACGTGATTTTTGGCACGAATTTCAATTTAAAGAAGTAGGGTTCATGAATGCCCTCTGTTGAATATCAAAATGTAATAGATTTGGTCTCAAATTGAAGATAAAATGAATCTTTAAGAGGGTAGAAATACATTTAAAAAATGTTTACAAAATAAAAATAAAAACCACAGTCCCCTCTATTTTTCTATTTCACTCAAAATTCTTTGTCTCCACCTCCATGTTTGGTTTTCCAAAAGAAGTACAGGAAGTATGATAGGGGCTTATGATAAAAGAGCCCACTAACTCCATTAGACTCCATGCACATCCTCAAGTGGTGGAAATATTGACAAGGGAAAACTAGATGAATTTCTTTGATAAGTTTAGAGGGTTTGATGATGAAATTTCCCATGAATTTGCTCTCTCTCTCTAGTACCTCACAAAAGAACTCATGCTACTATAACCATTAGAGGCCTCTCCATTGAAATAACCCCTGAATTCATTAGTAGGGTCACTACCCTTCCTCTTGGGCTACTTGGAACTAAAGATGAGAAAATAATTGGCCAAGCTGCCAAGAGGAAATTTTTCCAAGGTAATGAAAGCCCTGTTGAAGACAAAAATGGAATTAGGAGGGCTAGTGTACCATATCCCTAGGATGAGGTCAGCTACCAAGTGATCAAATACATTTGTTGTGAGGGGAGGCATAGCATTTTTTATGGATATCATTTCAGATTCCTCCAAGCATTGAGATATGGCATGGATACCCCAACACATCAAAAGCTCAATATCCCTTACTTTCTCCTTCAGTCCCTCATTGACTCCAGCACCAAGGTACAAGAAGGAAATTCATAGCAGCTAGCTCACCATGGCCTAATCAAGATCCTAGTAGACAAAGTTGTTCATACCCTTACAATCCCTATAGCATGGGAAGTTTTTAGAAATATGACAGCTAAGGGTGACATCAAGGCATTGACCTATGATGTCAGTCCTACTGTTAGTGAGGAGGAAGAACAACAAGGAGGAGAAGATGAAGCCAGTGGTGACATAGCAGGGCAAGAGAGGAAGGAGGAAAGAAAAGAAATAGAGGAGGGGAGAGTTGAAGAGACAGAACGAGAAGTAGAAAAAGAGACAGAGTAGGAGGAAAAAGAGACAGAAGAGGGAGAAAAGGAGGCAAAGAGGGCAGAGCAAAGAGAAGAGTCCCCTGAAACTTTGGAAAGAGAAGTAGCAATTTCCCTCACTGCACTCAGTATACTAGTCAAGCAGAAGCAGAAGAGGAAAAGAAAAACCTCCATGTATTTCAGGGCAAGGAAGAGTACTAGAATTAAAACAGGCAAACCTCAGCCCTCATTAAAGACTCCCATTAACATTGAAGATTCACCATCTGCCAAGGTGAAAAAATCTCGTTCCAAGATACCCATAACCTATGAAAGGAGGAATACAACATCTTCTACCTGGAAGGTAAAGGAAATTCTACAGGACCCCAAACTAGACCTACAAGAGGCTAAAACAGTCCTACAGGAGACACAAAACTTGAGGAATAGATACGAGGATAGCCAAAGGTGAAAGAGGAAGCACAAGAGCTACAAGAACTTGACCCCCAGCCTAATCTTGACTCCTATTACAGACTACTTGAGGGAGGCAAGATAATCCCACAGAAATTTGCAATTCCACTATTTTTCAAATTGGAAAAAGATAGAGTGAGAATGCATAAGTGGATATAGATAGCCAAGTCCAAAGGAGTTGAGGATATTGGCCACATGGAAGACAAACTTATGGAAATGGGCAGGGAATTTCAAGACAGAGAAGCCACTAAAAGAAGCCACCTTGAGAATGAGAATGAATTACTAAGGAGGCAGTTGCAGGAGAAAGAGACTCGTTTGGCATACATGGTCAGCTTACCTATAGAAGCATTACAATGCAAAACACCAGCCAAATCTTATGGCATCTAACTGAAGGCATAAACTTTAGCACAAAAAGGCATAATGCCTTTCCAAGACTACAGAAAGTTCATGGATTTGTGTGACCAAAGCACCTCCGAGGACAAAGCAAAGATGGCAGAGTTCTATCTACACAACATGGCCCTCACAGACCTAAATGTGTGGGATCCCAATGCTAAGCTAGGGGATCTACAATTAATGGCCATGGCATCATGGATGAACCATGAAGAATTGATGGTAGCAGAAATGAAAATATTGTTAATAAAAGAGCAGAATGAACCATTGATGATAAGAGTTGAGCCATCAGATCCTATGGCACTCATTAGCACACATAACCTGCTTGCCAATGACCCTCATATTTCCCCTAAATATCTAGCCAATCAGGAACAAGCCATTGCCTAGGATACTTGGGGATGACTATGTGCATGCATGCATGAGAAGATGGAACACCCTACCCCACAGCTTGCAGATTAGAGAATACCATTCTCCCATGAGCTTGGAGGCATTGAAAAGAGTGCCAATGTACAAGCGCTCCATGCAAAGGCTAAAGGTCAACTGGATTGGCCTCAAACTGAGTCCTCCACTCATATTAGGCATGCTGGAAGAAAGAAGAGAAGGAGCAGAGGAAGGACATAGACAGAAAGGTAGGATATTATGGAGAACATGAGCAGACCACATCAGAAGCCTGGAATGCTAGGGAGGCCACCAAGGCAATGAAAGACCAAGAGATTGACTAGGTTGCTCAGAGGATGAGCAACACCTTCAGTAGTGGGGTGATGATGAGCCTCATAAATGGGTAATTATATGGGCTTATTTTACCTCCTAACCCAGTAAAATCAACCATTCTCTTAGCTTATTGTATGATTTTCTAATTATATTTATGCTTATAGGGTGAGTTGAGTTAGTTATTATGCTATGTGGTCTAACATGTATTTAATACAGATTATTGATGGATTTCGAGGTCAAAGTCAAGGATCTAGTTGTCAAACTACAGCAATAACTCGATGTAGATAGAGGAGAGTACTTATAGGAGGGAATCCCCTTCATTTAATTCTCCTCACTTTGAATTCCCCTTCATTTAGCACGGAGTATAAGCAATTTTATCATGCACTAGAAGGCAGTCAAACAAGTGGAAGATGATTGATAGTTATTTCGAGTTTTGGAAGCCAAGCCTCCCTACTTTTAAGGAAGTTGTTGGAAGCTTCAGATGTATAATTAGAGAGGCCTAGGGCCTCACTAGGGTCAACTTTTTTTTTTCTTTTGTAAACTCTGCTCAGATTTCGAGCTTACAATTTTATGGCAGTTTTATGTAATCTTGTTATCTTTTGATAATGAAGATTGAATCCTTGTTGAAATAGCATTGAGTTACCTCAGAGAGCTGAAGCTCTTGCATTAGGGCCCAATCCAAGCAGTCAAGCTTCTCTTTACTTGTATTTGTGTGGTTTACTTCAGTTTGTAGATTAGTTTGTTGTTAGATGTATTTCTCTTATGGTTATAGGTTGCTTTTGATGATTTAGTAGCTTGCTTCCATTTGTGGTTTCTATAGCAGGTTAAGTAGTGATAAGAGAAGATTTGAAATGCTAGCAACAGTGCCTTGGCCTGAGGAAAATATTCTCTTGCTGCCCCAAAAACACAAATTTTCCTCATTACTCAAACTTCTAGGGTTTGCAGCTTTCTAGTAGGTTGATAGTCCAGTTTTTATTTGCTTTAGATATTCTTTATCATGTTCACTTCCTGATTTGCAATATTCCTTATGCATGCTTTCCTTTCTTACATCATTTCCTAACATTTCCTTCTATACAACATAGTTTAGGTCATTTTAATGCAAAACTTTGTTTTTCCTAGGATGCACTCATTTCATTGGTTACTTGATTTTCTTGGTTGACTGTCAGTTTCTATGCAACATATCTCTTCCAATAGTAGGCTAGCTTACTAGCAATCAAACCCTCCATTCGATCCATGCCATATAGGTCTGCCAAACCTCATCTCAATTTTGGCCTAATTTCCTTCATTTTTCATAGAAATTCCTACTCCCTCCTTAAGCAAACCCAATCATCTCTCTCTCTCTCTCCTGGTGATTCATGGTAGACCTTCGTCACCCTAACACCTTATTCCAAGCTTCATCCACCTTTTCCACTGACTCTCACACACTCAAAATAGTTTAAATTTCTCTTGGCCTCCTCTTGTAGGCCTCCTGTAGTTTCCCTGTTTTCCTCCTGTAGTTTTCCTATGTCCTCCTGTAGTTTTTCCTGTAGGCTTTATTTTGAAGGCCAAGTGTGGGAAAAGGCTCCAGAAGGCCACCTAAGACTGCCTATGACCCATCTACACCATCCTACATCCTCCCAAGCTCCAAAACCACCCTCTAACGCCACTTGTTTGCTACCACACTCACACACGATAAATTAGGTGTATGTTAAATTCACATAAAAACACATAAAAATCCAAACATATGTTTTTTTTTATTTACTTCCAGAAATAGCATGGTTAGATGTTTTTTACTTCCTTGAGTAGGTAATGGTATTTCTCTCATGGTTTTAATAGTGTTTTTGGCAAAAGTAGAATTAGCTAGTTAATTAGGGTTTACTAGGTTTTGCTTTACATTCCAGTCTTTCTCCTTTCTGCAGTTAGAATAGCATCTGTAGAATAATATTTATTTCCTTTCATCACACATAAATCTTATTCTGAAATATATAGTTGTTGGCTTGATATCCTTGTGATCTCGCACCGACTGACCACATGACAACCTGCAATGAGAACTAGTACTCGTGCATATAGCACCGACGCTTCCAAGTTTGTTAGGAACTACCGGGTTGATAAAAGTAAAGTTGGTAGCCTAGGAGTTGCATCATTCTTGCTGCAATACTGGCGCTCACCATAGGGTAACGGAAGGAAGGTGTAGGGGAGTGTATAAAAGGGATTGAGAGTGCAAGGTAGTTTTTGGGGGAGATCCAAGGTTTAGATATAGAATTAAACCAAATATTCAATTAAACCTATAAAACACTTTGGGAGTGACTTGAGGAGGAAGAAAAACACATTCCATAGTTGCTACTTACTTGTTTGGAGGTTGAATGCACTTTGGAGGAGCTAAGGATGTGACTATGGCCTTCATGGACAAATGCACAACACCAATGCAGAGTGTGAAACACCTCAAGAAAGTGCGCAATGCCTTAAGGGAACGCATAGCACCTTAAGAAAATATGTAGCATTGGGTAAACACACAACACCAAAAGAAAACATGTAGTGCCTGCTTTGTTCTGCTAATTTTCGCCCATAGCTATAAAAGGGTCTCTTGGGGTTTGCTCAATTAGTGGTAAGAGGCGAATGAGGTTGAGTTTGAAGCCAAGAAGTCCTTTATAGCTGAGTGAATTTGATCTTTTAAATCTAAAGCCCACTTTCTAATGTTTCATTTCACCTTTTTTACCTCTTTGCTAATTTCCTTTATGAATTTTTCCTTTGCAAGTGGATGATGTTGGAGTTTTGGCAATTTTTACTTTTGAATATTGATTGGATGATATTGGCAACATAGTTTGAGTAAACAACTAGGATAGTAACTTATTACATATGAAAAAACATAAAATTACATAAATAAATAAAATTATTACATCTCTCTTTTTGAAATAAAATTACAATCTGAAACAAAACTTATACTTTTGGAATGAAAATTAGAGCTCTAGCAACCATAGTCACATGTTTGCAAATTCTTTTGAATGAAAAAGGAATCTTATTTCTTTCACTCTCATGCTTTTGCTAGCCTTATGCAATGAATGGTGTTTTATTGGACCTTGGAGGAATGAAACCTAGTGACCTAATGGGACCTTGAATAACCAGACTTCATGTAGACTTGATTGACACAAGACATAATGAAATGAGCTTTTATAATGAATGTATGCTCAGTAAGACACATGAAGGTGGGCCAGTAAATATTGATTTTTTGAGGGAGAGTGGGATTTTGACTTGGGCTACTATAGTGAGTAAATTTTTAAATGATGACCTAAGTGGAATGAAAATATATTTAGAATGGGACCCTAATATGAGATAAAAGAGGAGTTTTGATCACTGATGATAGTATGTAAATACTGACTCTAACAATTTCGACAATGGAACATTACAGCCACAACCGCCTGCTCCTCCAAAGAAATGTACTAGCTTTGTGCAGTGGAGAAGCCAAGGCTCATTACAATATTGTCGAAGCTCTCTCTAAGATAGTCTTATCGGAAGCTTGGTTGACCAAAAGCCTTTACAATGAGTTATGAGGGACTATTTATAGCAAAGGGTGGGGTGACCCTTGACATTCCCCTTGTGACAGTTCATCTACCCTCATGACTCTTCATCTACTCTATGACTATGACATCCAACTATCAACACTTGGATTTACACTTGGCAAGATGTTACATTACAATGCACATGTACACATGTGAGACAAAACATCTTGATCAAGCCATGTAAGACATCACTATGACTTAGACAACTGTGGGAAGTCCAATTCTTCAACATCCTCTCAATGATCAATAGTAGCGTATTGATGCCAAGATCAGTAGTCCACGATGGTGTTTGTGTACTCCAAGGTGACATCTTTTTGGAACCTGACTCTTTCCTCCATAGCATCTAGGTACAATACTCAGGCTCCTCTCTCCAACTCATCTAAAATCATGTGCATCATTGTCTTCAATGTAGCCAGACCAACAACATACTTGTGCATGGTGTTTGCACTGATTAGCAATTCTGGGCTAGTGGCTATGTGCATCAACTCGTCAAAGTATGAGCCAAGCTCTAGTTAGACCTATTCCTTTGTCTTCACCTAGGAGAGAGTCCTAATAGATGGGATCACATGTGTGGGCACCACAACATCCATACTCTTGAATACTCATGCAAGGGAAGCCTGTAGACTGATGATGAGATGCGGGAGATCTTCGTAGTTCTGGATCTAACTCTGGATGCGTGCCTTCAACTCGACCACTCTGGGCTTCATCATCTTAGGCAAGTGAACCGAGGCTCCCTTGTATCTCATCATTCTTGTTTGCATGTAATCAACAGAATCATGCATGTTCAACAAGAGATGCACTATTCTAGCACATCACATCTGTCATCTGTTGAGATGGACGAATGCCTTATGTATGGTACCAAACTTGGAATACAATGCCTGCATCACTTTCTCAAGGGACAATACTTCATCTAGTATCGCCTTCTTCAGTTCTTCTCGGGCGAACGCTGTCACCAACTCTCCTCCTTTCTTGGCCATCTATAGCTCCTTAGCCATTTTCTCATTCTCAACTATCAGAAAGTGAGCACTTGAGCTAGTGGCTTTAGCATATGCTAGAGTGGCTTCGGCCAAGGCTACTAGATGTTTGTACACATCTGACATGATCACTCATTCCTCATACTACATAGGAGATGTATGATCTTTCAGAGTTGACACTCTCTGATATTGCACAACTCTATGTTGAGACTCATCGAATGAGATGTTGTGCATCTCTCCTTCTGGTTGATCTCCAAGGATCTCAGTGTCTCCTTGATCGCTTAGGATTTTCTCATCTTCTAGATGCGGTGAAGCTCATGGGTGGACCTATTGGTGGTGAGGTATGAGGTCGATGTCCTATTCTCACTGCTACTGCTCCATGTCTGTATCCATCTGTTCAAGTGCTCGCTTTATCTCCTGAGCGAAGTCTTGCGTTCACCCTATTTGCCTAATGCTAGCTATTCTGATGAGTCCGCTACCTATATAGGCATTTTTTCATCTGTCTACACATGTTGCGCCCCCTGATGCAGTTGTTTTTGTTGTGCTTCCCTCCCTTATTTGTGCAGCTCCTGTTCCTTTCAAAGTTTCTCCTTCAACTCATGCAACTCCTTCTCTGTTTCCTTCATTCTTCGTTTCTCTCTCTGCCTTTGTGTGTTTCACTTGTTGCACAATTGCCTCTTTGCCTCTATGGCCAAATTTTCTTTCTCCACAAGTGGATCTGCTCAAAACTTGTAGCTTTTCTCTTCCTCCATGCGATCAGCAATCTTCCTTTTTCCCTTGTCGAGCACTGATATGTTCACCTCTACTACTGCTGCTGCTTCTGGTTCCATCCAAGATGTTGCTTCACATTACTTCACTAACCATTCCACAAAAAAGCCAACCTGTTCATTCGGTCTGGAGAACTATAGAAATATCTCCATGGGTCCTCCTCCGCCCAATGAAATGCCCCGTGGATCCAATTGAACTATACTCTCATGCAGTGATCTTTCACAAGACAATGTGGGTCATACAGATTGTAACTTCAGAGGTCAAATGGATACTTATTCATTTTCTATGCTTCGACATCCTCATTCTTGAAACTATGGATCTCGTATAACCCAATGCATAGCGGAAGTGTGTTCCAAGGTGCCTTCTTCTTCCGGTTCAACCTAGTTGTCAATCCAATCGAGATGTCATATGTTACTTCCTACATGACGAGCACGTCCAAGGAAAACTTCGGTAGAACATGTGGAGGATTATCCGCACTGTACACTCATATGAAGGTGCTAGATGGTGAGGCATACCAATCAGATATGTCTATCAATGCCTCCATTATTTCCATCTACATGTAGGGAGGATCCTGTTTGAATATCATCTAGTAAACTGGGGTGACAAAATGATCAGACAGCCATTTGATAACTCCTTTGAAGCTACATTCGGACAACATCTTACAATAAGTGTTCACAGTAGTCTCCACTGGTGACCATGCCCACTTCAAGCCCGAGAACCCTTGTCAAGCATATACTACATCCAAGATGTAGGCAGACATGTATATATATGCTTGCATACCTTTAGGTGGCGGTTGAGCCCTTGTTACCTGTTCCTTCAGCTAATGAGCCAACATGCCAGACCAGTTGCATGGTTTGCCATCTCTGGCTAGTTGGTCCAACGCGATCACCCAACTCTGAGGAAAGGTTTCCGTGCTTTCTTGGCCATACATTCGACATGCAAAGATGACCAAGTATTAATATGCCTTTCGCAGTATCTTCATCTTGTAGATCTGGTTGGGTGTCATCTCTAATCTAGCCGGCTCCTTTACCAGTTCTTCAAAATGTCTCTAGAATTGGCATTGCTACTAGGTAAGCTAAAGGAAATCTCCATGATAGTTACGGGCTACGACATTTGATACATCTCATCATAATCATGTTCCCTGAAGGTTTCAATCTTCGCCCCACTAACACTGCTCAAGGTCATCGTCTCAAGGTTAGTGTGCCAAACCATCTAATGTATCATGTCTGCACATGGGAACATGGGGTATCTGCATGCAATCTGGTACAAGCCAGACTTATGGATGTTCACATATACTTGGAAGTCTTCGAGTTCTTCACCAATTGTGCCTACAAATGAATCATTGACCTCTTGCCATTTCAGTTTCATGTCCTTGTCTAGAATCGGCTTGGTATCTTCATAGATTGGTAGACTTGCAGACACTCGCTCAACTGTTGCACCAGTTGCACTTCCATTAGTGTCCTTTGATCCTGCTCTCTTAGAGGCCATTGATCCTGAGATTTTAAGAGGCAGATGAACTCCTGTTAGATCTGGAGATAAAGCAACATGCATGGATATAAATCTATCAGCGAAAACCAAAGAAAATTTGAGAACAACATAACACATACCTGGGGATTGATAGGCAAGGATTGTGTAATTTCTTTTGGTAGGATGGCTGACTGGCTTCTAGAAATTCGCAAAAGGTAGTATGGGTTATCAGGGAGGCATGACCGGGTGCTAGAATTGTGTAATGCGCAATCCAGGCTGACTGCTGACTGTTGTAATTTCACAATGTGCAATTTCAGCTGGCAATGGTTGCAGGCGCAGTGACTGCATTGCGTAATTTTATGGGCTAGCATTCATTGTCCCTCAGAATTGCACAAATAAATCCTAAAGGAAACTTACTTGGCAGAAATACGCATTTCCTGAGGGGAAGATAGATACTTCCCTCTCAGGGTTGCACAATGTTGTCTAGTGAGGCAGAGTCTGGGCCAAGGTTTCCCAAACTCGTGATGGGAAAATGAAAGCAAATGTGGAAGTGAATGCGTGAAGATACTTAGTGTAAGTGGAAGAAAATGATCGTGCATGCAAACAATGAATGAAAGATTCAGAAATTGGAACAACATGCATGTGGGTGAAGTGAGTCGCCAAATCGGCGACCATTCGTGCAAAACATTTTCATGCACGTGACAACAATGAGATAGTAATGAAAACTAAAATGGTGTTAGTACATGCTATTATGCATGTAAATTACAGCAAGCATTCAAAGAAATCAAGAAAACAACACTCACACAAGCGAAAACACAAAAAAGTGACAGAAATCTTGTAAAAGACAAGTTGAGATCACTTACCCGTGAATAACTAAGCTAGATGTGTCGAAGAGTACTGGATGTGTTGTGGGATGTCAGAGCTCCAAGATCTATGTGAAGAAATTAGCTATGAAGAGTCGAATAAATAATTTTGAAGCTCATGATGCGCATGCCACAAATCTAGGAAAAAGCGATACTTGGAGATCTTTGCATGTAACCTCCGCAAGGTAAAAATAGATCCCTAAAATATAGGGATTCCTTTTGAATGTTTCTTTTTCTATTCCAAGAAAAGGAAACCCATGCATGCAAGTCAAGTTTCCTTGGTCTCGGGTGGAATTTGTCAAACCAACTGCACATGCAAGAGCCTACTCAACTGCTGGGAGAAAATGCACATTTATGGAAAAGAGTTGGGTTGACTGCCTAGGGGACCTGTGCAATTTCTGGGCATAGCAGCTGACTGCTACCCAGGATTACACAATTCTTAGGCTAAGCAACTCTACTGGGAGGAATTGTGCAATTTTCTGGATGAAGTTTGACTGGAAATATTGCACAATTCTGGAGCCCAGTAAGCTGCCAGATTGAATTGTGCAATTTCTAGAGGGAAGGCTGGTTGCCCTCTAGAATTGTGCAATTTCTTGAGGGAGCTGCTCAGCCTGCAGCTGGACCAAGTCTGGAGAAACAACTGGTGAGGGGAATGCATCAAGCTTTGATAGACAATTGTGCGTATGCAAGAAAGTCACTGAATAAGCTTGTGTACTTGACGAAGAAAGACATGATGTTGTGAAAGGTTGGTAGGGAGGCTCCAAAATGAAGCTAAGGCAAAATTTTGGAGGGTGGATGTAGCCGCTAAAACAGAGTGACAATATTTCTCAGCATCTGAACTCAAGCATATTTCATTTTCCAAATTGATAAAATAGGATTTTCTTTATGTCATTTCGTGTTTTCATAATTATATTTATTTAGCTATAGCATAAAAAATCCAAAAACAAGTGATAAGTTTAAAAGTAGATTAACTTAATATATTCATTGAAAAGAGTTAAGATCATTATTCAACTATTCTAAAAAGCTCAATTCAATTAGAACTAATTCTAGAAACATCATTTAGAGTAATTGATTAACAAATCTTAGAAATAACATCCTAACATAGATAATAACATCATCTTAATATTGATTCTAGAGTTTGACATTAATTTAGATAACAATAACATAATCACCTTAACAAAATAAAACAACTTCTAGCACATACAGTGCACTTGTACTTCATCGGTTTACCTTCCCCGGTCGATAATTTATTCTTACAATTTAAGAACATTAAATTGACTGTATATATATATATATATATATATATATATATATATATAAGAAAAACAAAAATCTTTACAAATCAAGTTGGAGAGGAAGGAAAATCCTTCCTAATCATCTTCAAATCAATATTGTCTTGCAGGTTTTTAACAAATTCCTCCTTTGTCAATGGCTTGTGATAAATTCTCAATCGATGACCATTTACAAGGAAGGTCATTCTTTCTTCATCAATGATTCTGATCCTTGTGGTGAAGTAAAATTATGAGTGCAGACATAAACAATTCCTCTAGCCCGATAATGGGTCTAGCCACAACTGATACATTCTATGGAATATTTCCTTAGGTTAGAACCAGTTAAGAGGGCCTACCTCTTAGTACACTTATCCCATTTGGTGATGACCTTGCTTGCTCACTCTAGCTATTTCTCCTTTCCTTCTTCAAACACCTTAAACAAGTAAACAACAGCAAACAACAACCGTGATAATAGACAAATTGTAATTCAACCTACTTAATAAGTCAAGAAGCATTAAGCCATAAGCATGTGAGATGACACATTATGTAGGAAATCAATCGATAGTTGCATATATATTGAATCAAGAAGAGATTACAACCATTGCCTTGACATTGTTGTTCTCCTCTGACAAAAACCAAGTTCCCACACACTTCCGTTAACATTCCAGGATGGCCTCAACAATGATATTTTTAAGGCTCTTCCCTTTAAGCTTCACACTAAACCAAATTTAGACTTCTCCCTCACACAACTAGAGAGCTACAACTATGAATAGCTTGTTGTTTACTCCAAACTTAATTAGCACTAGCACACCAACATTAACACTTGAACACTAACATTAACACTAGCTTGTGCTTGGGAAAAGTGGAGGTTTATATAGCATGAATGGATGGGAGATGGATCCTCTTCTCATGGGAGAATATCTTATCTCTTGAGCTAGTTCCATCCTTATAAGGGAAGGGAGCCCAAACTAACATCCTTGACCCCATCTAGCCAAACCATTTACCAGACTTTCGTTGCGAAGCTTCTAGAGCTAGAAACTTTGGCTCCTTATTTAAAAAACTTTCCATAAGAGGATCGACACAACTGGAACAAAGGTCAGTCGCTCCATTCGGCGCTAGGGACAGTGTTAATCCCTACACATCAGCGCAAGGAGGACAAGGGTGATTACCACCGGTCTTGTAAACTGGGAAAAACATAAGAGTTTGGGGAAATGGTGCAAAAGGGAATTGTTTTGCTCATGAAGAGGGACACAATGGGAGTTTCTTCAAAAATGGAAAGCATGTAGGGTTCATTGTAGAGGTCCTCCAAGATCAAGGAATAG
Organism: Pinus taeda; assembly: GCA_000404065.3. Classification (NCBI taxonomy): domain Eukaryota; kingdom Viridiplantae; phylum Streptophyta; class Pinopsida; order Pinales; family Pinaceae; genus Pinus; species Pinus taeda. The sequence goes on from APFE030990392.1 coordinate 44,456, forward strand.
GGAGTATAGGGACAATGACAAAATTTTATGTAATAGATGGCCCCTAAAGCATGAAGGCAGAACTAGAGTGAGGGATGAAATGTTTTATGAATTAGTGTGAGGAACCGGAGTCTATCATTGGAAAGCCTACAAGGAAGTACAAATACATATACATAACTGAAAACTCTGTCAAATGACACATGAATCATGGTATGGATGCAGTCATCCAGAGAATGATCATGTAAATGGATCCAGGTATGGGGGCAGCCATCCTATAAATAGGATCATATCGAAACAAAGGTATGGTTAGAGACATCTATTAATGAGAAGGATCACATATCAGAACTCATGGTATGGTCACAACCATCCATCTGAAAGAAACATGCATATCAACATAATCATGTCACATCACTTTGCAACCTAGACTTTTGTGATCTGAGCTAAGGATCTTGTGCCCCAACACGACCTAATTAAAGTACAAATTCTAACATGTGAACAGATGTGTTGACATCGAACATGCTAGAGAGTTGCTTGATTACCAGTTAATGATGCAAAATTGTTAACAAGCACGAGAGAAACCACTAATAATGACAATGATCCTTAAGGTACTATCAGCACAATCCGCGAAATGTGAATAGAGGGACTGAAGTCGAACACCCATGAAATCACTCGATCAAAAGCCAATGAGGTGAACTTGTCATCGAGTGCGAAGAAATTTCCATTAGGGCATGCAAGATCTAAGGTACTAGAAGGGAGTCTCTCGGTCAACTTCTCGAATAATGAGTTGAAGTCGACAGGAAGTGACCGTGTCGAAGGAGGGCCATAATGTATCCCACATCATCAACATGAGACAAAGGGATGCAAAATGATTTTGGATGATACAGAGAATTAAAGTTAAGCATAACTATAGAAGGACAACTCTTGAACATATTGGCGACACAACTAGAAGTTTGGCAGCTTTTGGATCCATAAGATTGGTGGTCATCAGGATGTGGTAGAGATCAAATGGAATGAAAAAACGAACGACCCAACCCATGAAGGTCAACGATAAAAAGGAGGATATCAGAACCTGACATGAAGCAGAAAGTGTTATGTTCAAGAGTGAGCTACCGACACAACTGATTAGATTTCCAAATTTTCCCCCACCATTTCTCGCAGGTACCCCAATTATTTTTTAATTGCAAGCTTGAAGGGGATAGCATATGCTTGCACTGTAATTTCATCCTTCAAACAAATCCGACCTAGTAAGTTTAACGAGCCTTAGGAAGGAGAAGCTCATGTTCGTCATGGTGACAAATCCAATGTTATTTAATGTTTTAATGAGTCTAACAAAGGTGTAACTCAACATCTTTTTCATGTTTAGAGAGTTTGAAAAAGAAACAGAAAGGAAAACTTTGCATGGTCCATTTTCATACATTTGTGTCTCTCGAGCCCGAAAAGGTAGAAAATGATACTTGAGAGAAACACTTGACCATTTTAGTCAAGGAGTACCTTTTTCGTAAATAGTGCGTCCCAACCCAAAAAAAGGGGTAAACATATACTGGGCGCATGATGTTTTGCATCCATTAACAAGTTCAAAACGACAAGAGCTCGACAATCATTTCATATTTAAAGGTTCAGAAAAGAGCTTGAAAGTGGACCCCCCATTTTTATTCTCTTTAACGAGTCAAAAAGGGAAAAATAACTCGGCAATTTTTTCATCTTTTACGAGTTAGAAAAGAGCTTAAAACTGACTCGTCGTGGAGGAACGAGTGGTATAAAGGGTAGAAACTGGTTATGACAATGGTGGAACTGCTAAAAACATGTAGTGGTCAAGAGGCTGGCTAACAAAAACCACTCATCGTTGCGGTCCCTCAAGAAGGGATAAAACAACCACGTGAAGGCATATGATCGGCAAAAGATATGGTGGTGATTGAATGAAACAACCAAGGCTCATTTAGTAGAAATTAGCTGATAAAAATCAATCAGAAGATATAAATTGGGCATGAATTCATTTTTCACAAGATTGAACCATGGAGAAATCTGCTTGGATTCGGTTTCATGTTTACACAAGCTTGAAATGAAAAAATATTATTGCTATAAGTTTGCATGCCCCCAACATAATGACTCAATTGAGGTACATGTCCTCCCAAGCTTCATTTCAGTCAAGTAGGTGGACGGAATGAAGGTTCACTTTCGAGATCTTAATCAAAGACTCGATTTGGAAATGGGAGGTGCTTCATTTTTTAATGATGTTGACACAATAAAAGAACTATCCTCGAGGCCCTTGCTTCATTTTTTAACAAGCTTGACACAAGACAAAGAACTATGCTCACATCCCTTGTTTCATTTTTTTTTAATGAGGTTGATACAGGAACAAACTAGCCTACACGTTGTTTCATTTTTTAATGAGGTTGACACAAGAAAAAGAACTATCCTCATTAATCTGATCATGGACCATACGGGAACATGGTTCCCAAGAGGTCTTCACTAGATGGAAGAACCACACTCTGAGAAGAATACATGACATTTGGTACTAAATATAGATTAGGTTCCAATGCCCCCAGTACATAACGTATTATACCATCTAAGTGAGCATTGGCAAATGTGGAGACAGAACGGGTAGCCACATAATTGACCTATGGCAGGGAAGGTACTACTTGCAAACAAGAGATGATAGGGGATGATGGTTGCAAAGGAGGCACTTGGTGACCAATGAACGATAATTAATCAATAGTCACAGTTCTCCCTTCGTGCGAAAAACAAACCACATGGAAAAACGAAGAAACAAGAGCTCCCATGACATAAACATAGTCATATCCAAGGAGAATATTGAAACCTAAAGGACCTTGGACTACCAACATGTCTATATAAATGATCTTCCATTCCAAAGTAATAGGGAACTTCGGAAGGACCCTCAAAGGTTGATTGGTTCCTATGTTGAAAGCTAACAGATTCTGAGTGACAGGCACAAGTTGTGGAGAGCCCAAATCTTTCCAAGTAGTAAAAGGCATGATGCTAACAGACGCGACTTCATCTAATATAGTGCCATGTACTACCATATTATAGGCTTGTAATGTGATCTAGAACGACACATAATATGGGAGGCAGAAAGAAGTCAAGTGACTCCAATCAAAAGAAACAACGAAACTACTCGGTGGGAGTATCATATGATTTCCCCCATGCTCTGTAGGAATAGCAGAAGGACTCTCCTAAACAACCGGGATGGTAGGGTTACTATTCAATTCATGAGAATCTAAGGAGACAAGAAGAACATGAGCAGCATGATCAGCACTCTCTTCTGAAACAGAGTGAGCAACTGGAAGTAGAACCAAGTCAACACTCGTTTCGACCAATGGTTGGTTGGGAATAGACAAAAGAGAATCTCGCTCAGGGAGAGTAGGATGGGCAATATATGAATCCAAGTCAACCTCATTACCAACCAGGAGAGGTTCAAAAGAAAGCCTCTGATAACCAACAGGAAGTTGGGGTTGAGGAGCTGCAAGATTTTCCAAAAATTTGGAAGTTTTATCCATAAGAGGAAAAAGGTGAAGAATATTCTCTCCTTCACATAACCTACAGGGGAATTTAATTTTTCCCTTCTTCTTACCATTTCTCATTGAGGGTGTAGCGTTGAGAGCAGAGGTTGACGGTGATGGTTGATTCTGGTCTTGAGACCATACCTCTAAGACTTTGGGAATGCCAGGACAATCTCGAAGGAGATGGTCACCCTTACACAGCCTGCAAGGGAATCTGACCTTCTGTGGAGGATCGAAAGGTTTGTCTACAGGAGGTGCATTTGGAGTAATAGCCACATGGTTTTCCTCTCGCTTATCTGACTTCTTCTTCTTCATCTTCTTCTTCTTCTTCTTAGCCTCCTAGTTACTAAATTTCAAACTTTCACTAGGCGAAGTAGAAGAGGAAGAGGAAGAAACAGGGGAAGAAGGGGAGAGGTCAACCTTAGAGTCAATTAAGAGGGCCTATCTCTTATCACGCTTGTCCTATTTGGTGACAAATTTCCTTGCTCACTCTAGCTGTTTCCCGTTTCCTTCTTCGAACACCTGAAACAAGTAAACAACAACCGTGATAATAAACAAATTGTAATTCAACCTACTTAACAAGTCAAGAAGAATTAAGCCATAAACATGTGAGATGACACATTATGTATGAAATCAATCGATATTTTCATATATATTGAATCAATAAGAGATTACAACCATTGTCTTGACGTTGTTGTTCTCCTCCAAAAAAAAACTAGGTTCCCACACACTTCTGTTAGCATTCCATGATGGCCTCAACAATGATAGTTTTAAGGATATTCCATTTAAGCTTCACACTAAACCAAATTCAAACTTCTCCCTCACATAACTAGAGAGCTACAACTATGAATAGCTTGTTGTTTACTCCAAAGTTAATTAGCACTAGCACACCAACATTAACACTTGAACACTAACATTAACACTAGCTTGTGCTTAGGAAAAATGGGGGTTTATATAGCATGAATGGATGGGAGATGGATCCTCTTCTCATGGGAGAAGATGTTATATCTTGAGGTAGTTCCATCCTTATATGGGAAAGGAGCCCAAACTGACATCCTCGACCCCATCTAGTCAAACCATTTACCAGACTTCCGTTATGAAGCTTCTAGAGCTGGAAGCTTCGACTCCTTATTTAAAAAAAAAAATCCATAAGAGGATTGGCATGACTGGAACAAAGCTCAGTTGCTCTAGTCGGTGCTAGGGACAATGTTAATACCTGCATATCAGCATGAGGAGGACAAGAGTCATTAGCGTCAGTCTTGTAAACTGGGAAAAATAGTAGAGTTTGGGGAAATGGTGCAAAAGGGAATTGTTCTGTTCATGAAGAGGAACACAATAGTAGTTTCTTCAGAAAGGGAAATCATGTAGGGTTCACTATAGAGGTCCTCCAAGATCAAGGAATGAGGAGTATAGGGACAATGATAAAATGTTGTGTAACAATCATAACTGCACCATTATCAAATAAAGTTTCAATCTCATAAGGCCCAAGCCAATGAGTTTGAGATTTTCCTTGAAAATATTTAAACTTTGAGTCGAAAAGTAATTCCTAATCTCCTGGATGAAATTTTATTCCTTTATGTACTTTTCATGCCACCTATATCTTTGTTGTTGAGCTATGTTGGTTCTTTGAACATAATCTTGTCTTATCTCATGTAGTTCATTCAACTACTCCAATCTTTGTTTCTGTGCTTCAGATAGATCAAGACCTAATTTAATTGTTGTCTTTAAGGTCTTTATATGGAACTAAATAGTAAATAATACTTTCTTCCCATAAACAAGTTCATAGGGAGTATGTCCTATAGTGTTTCTCCATGTGGTACAGTATGCCCATAAAGATTTTGGAAGCTTTTCTGCTGAGTCTCTTATATGCAAATGCACAGTTTTGGTGAGAATTGCTTCAATAACTTTATTAGTGGAATCCACTTGTTTATTTTCTTGTGGATGATATGGAGTGGACTTCCGATGTTTGATTTTATATTCCTCCACTATCTTTTGTACCAATTTTGATGTGAATTGAGTACCTTGATCTATCACAATTTCCCTTGGGACACCAAAATGAGTGAAGATGTCCTCAAAAAGAAATGAAACTACAACATTTTTAGGTGCAAAAGAAAGTGCTTTAGCTTCTACCCATTTTTTAACATAATGAGTGCACACAAGAATGTACCTTTTTTGTCTGGATGGTGGGCTAATTAGACCAATAAAATCTAGATCCCATTTCTTAGAAGGTTCAATGAGTACCTAAGGTTGCAGAGGAATTTCATATGAATGAACAAGTTTCCCCAATTCTTTGACAACTATCACATCTCGTTACATATTCTTTGGCATCCTACAAAAGGGAAGGCCAACAGTACCCTAAGAGAAGGACTTTGTAAGCAGTTATTTTTTCAATGAAGTGTCATCCACATGGCTAATCATGACAAGATTTTAGTATTTCTGGTGCTTCATCTTCTTTGACATATCTTCGAATAATCAGATGTGGCCCTATTTTGTACAATTCTTCATTTATCCATGAATAAGATTTACTAATTTGAATTACATTCCTGTTTTCTCGAGGTTACAAATATGATGGTAACTTTGCTATAGCCAAATAGTTAGTAGTATTTGCAAACCAAGGAGATATAGTAGTTACCGCAAACAAATATTCATGAGGAAAATTGTCTTATACAGGTACATCATTATTATAATTTTGAATCCTAGATAGAAAGTCAGCAAATGTATTTTGTTTTCCAGGTCAATCCAAAATAGTAATATTGTACTTATGCCATTAGTAATTGGTTTATTCATTAAGTACCTAATTGTAGAATGATCATTATGTACAAAGGTTTCATAGGCAGTGATGTAATTTTTGAATTTGTTGATGGCATGGACAACAGCTAAAAACTCATTTTCTATTATAGTATAGTTTAACCCTGCATGAGTTAAATTTTTATTGGTATAATAAATGGCATAAGGAGTTAAATATTTATGTCCTAGTACAACTCCTAATGTTGTGTCTGAAGCATTTGTTGAATTATGAAAAGGTAATTTCCAATTTGGTCCTCTTAGAATAGGTGCTTCATAAATATTTTCTTTCAGTGTTTCAAAGGCTTTTGGCAATTAGAACTCCAATTTAATTCAAAATCTTTTGTGAGCAATTTAAAAAATGGAGATGCAATTTTTGTAAAGTTTCCTATGAATCTCTTATAGTAACTAGTAAAACCAAGAAAACTTCTAACATCTCATTGACAAGTTGGAATTGGGAATTTAGAAATAGCTTCTACTTTAGATGTGTCCACTCTAATTACATTTCTTGAAATATGGTGTCTTAAAACAATCTCCTTAGTAAACATCATAAAATATTGTTCATGGCTTAATGAGTGATTTTCTTCTTGACATCTAAGGAGAAATTTTTCCAAAATTTTAAGAGCTTTTCAAAATAATTTCCATCAACCATAAAATCATCCACGTAAACTTCCACACAATCACGAATTAGATCAAAAAAAAAAAAAAATCTCCTAAAACTACCCTTTGGAATGTTGCAGGTGCATTACACAACCCAAAAGGAAGTACTTAGTAAGCATAGGTTCCCCAGGGACAGGTAAAAGTGATTTTATCTTGACCTTCTAGAGCTACTTGGATTTGATTATATCCATTAAAACCATCAAAAATGAGAAATATTTCTTTCCCACCAATGTGTCTAAAACTTGATCTATGAAAGGAAGTGGAAAGTGATATTTTAAGGTAGCTTTATTCGACGCATACTCTCCATTTTCCATTATTTTTAGGAGCAATTACCAATAGTGAAACCCACTAGCTATCTGATATTGGATAAATGAAATTCACATTTAACAATTTTTGGAATTCCTCTTTAACAATTTCTCTGAAATTTGGATTCATTCTTCTTTGACGTTGTCGGATTGGTTTAGAATTTTCTTCAATATAAATATTATTTATACAACTATTAGGATCAATTCCTTCATGTTAGTATATTCCCATGCATAAGCAAAGGAACATTATTGTAACATCTTTATTAAATCTTTCTTTTGAAATTCTTCCAGATTATTATTGACATTCAAAGTTTTTTCTACAAAAAAAAATTCTATTGAAGAGTTGCCAAATTTTTCCATAGAATGTAAAGATAATTGATGAGATGATAAATATTCAATATTGCATTGTTCTTGAAAAAATTGATTAGATTCACAATATGAAGAATACTCATTATTTTCCATTAAATTCAAAATTTGATCTTATTCATCTATTTGTGAAGTAACAAAGATTGGACGTATATCAATATCATCATCTATCTATTCTTTGTTGGGTTGTGTTATATTCTTTCCACGACTAGCCCACATAGTTAACTAGGGGGTTAGAAGGGGGGCGGAGCCTCCCTTCCTTGCACCGATTATGTAGCGGGGGGGTCACAGGGGGTTTGAGGTGTACCTGTAACCCCACTTTATGGGCACTGCCCCAGAAAATTTTGGTTTTGGACCCTATCTTAGGTTCGACGAACCCACCTATGGTTTTGTGCATGATTTTCGCACATGTTTTTTCTTTGGATGCAATGGTTTTCGGTCCATGGTATTGGATGCTTCGGCATGTATAAATATGTATTATAACATTGAAAGGAACATAAAGAAAAATCAAGCTGGTAGTCCCAGTTTTGGGATCCAGGGGAAAATCTCTGTGTATATGTGTTTTATGTGTTATGCTCTTGCATTGCTTATTTTATGTGTTTTAGAATTCGTATGCAGGTAATTTCTGTACGGGGTCAAAACCTTCATTTGGTATCAAAGCAGATTTGGCTTCAATGGGACGCCTTTATTCCTGAGGGGTTTCACTCGGGCCTGTGGTAGACCCTATTCAGTGGGAGATCTGCGAGATCAATTTTGGTGGAGAAAGAAGATGGCGAGTAGTGGAAAGATAGAGATTGAGAAATTTAATGGTCAGAGTTTTGAGTTGTGGAAACTCAAGATGGAGGATCTTTGGTGGATAAAGATCAGTGGATCATGGTAGATCCGAGTACTAAACCAACGAGAGTATCTGATGAAGAATGGAAGAAGTTGGATCGAAAGGCAAAGAGCACAATACGATTATGTGTCTCAAATTCAGTATTGTTGAATGTATCAGGGGAAGCTACAACAAAGGCTTTGTGAGCAAAGTTAGGGACTTTGTACCAATCTAAGTCTCTGGTGAATAAACTGTTCCTGCGGAAAAAGCTGTATAACCTGAGGATGAAAGATGGAGACTCGATGACAGAGCATCTGAACATGTTTAATACTATGGTAAGTTAGATAGCATCTGTTGATATCAAAATTTTAGATGAAGATAAGTGCATTATTTTGTTGTGTTCTCTACCAAAATCATGGGATAGTCTGGTTATTGCAATAGGTAGCAATGCAATTGCCTTGAAATTTGATGAAATAGTCTTAGCCTTGTTGACGAAGGAGATGAGACAGAAAAATATGGAGAGCCAAAATGGTGATGCCTTGTCCAGGTATTCTGCATATTCCTGCATTAGCCATAAATCTGATTTCTATTAGCAAGCTGGATGATGCAGGTGTAAAAACAGTGTTCGAGAAGGATACCCGCAAGATGGTTCGGGGAGCACTGGTATTGATGTGGGGAGTTCGGATTAGAACTCTGTACAAGCTGCAAGGTAGCACTATTGTTGATGGGTGCAATAGTTTCGTGGTTCCTGAAAGTGGAGTAGAAAATCTTGTGGTCTCTGGAGAAAAGACCATGTTATGGCATCAAAGGCTTGGACATATTCAACAGAAGGGCCTTCGAATACTTCATGGTAAAGGTATGGTAGAAGGTATGAGTAATAACTCTTTGGATTTGATTTCTATGAAAATTGTGTATACATGAAGCAGAATCAGGCGAGTTTCCACTATGGTGGTAACAGGGCGAAACATATATTAGAGCTTGTGCACAGTGATGTGCTTGGACCTGTGAAGGTTCCATCACTGGGTAAGTCTGTGTACCATGTATCATTTATAGATGACTTCTCAAGGAATACATGGATATTTCCTTAAGAAGAAATCTGAAATCTTTGACAGGCTTAAAGAATTTAAGGCTCTAGTTGAAAACCAAACAGAGAAGAAGATAAAGGTGTTGAGGACAGATAATGGTTGAGACTTTTTCAGTAAGGAATTTGAAGAATTCTACAAGAAGTGTGGGATAGCACGGCAGAAGACTACTCCATATACACCTCAGCAAAATGGAGTTGCAGAAAGAATGAACAAGAGATTGATGGAAAGGGCAAGAAGCATGCTTAGTGGTGTCGGGTTAGGACAAGAATTCTGGGCAGAGGTGGTGGATACTACATGTTACCTGGTCAACAAGTCACCTTCATCAGCGTTGGAGGATAAGACTCCACAGGTAGTATGGACTAGTAAGAAACCCTCTCTTTCACATCTAAGGGTATTTAGATGTGATGCATATGTACATGTTCCAAAGGAAAAACAAACCAAGTTGGATAGTAAATCTGAAAAGTTTATCTTTATGGGTATAAGGATGGTTTAAAGGGTTATAATCTTTGGAACCTAGTAACAAGGAAGGTTGTGTACAGCCGAGATGTGGTGTTCAGAGAGGTGAAAGATGTTATTAAACATGAAGTCCAACCAAAGGAACCTGAGAAGATAGAGTTTAAGCTAAAGGACGAACAATCATACTCTACAATAGAGGAGGAATCAGAAGATGAAGAGCCACAAACTTCGGCTATGAGAAGGTCAGTTCGAGAAAGAAGGTAGCTAGAAAGGTATAGTCCATCTGCTTTCTGTTCAAATTTTACTTTGTCTGTTACTGATGATGATCCCATAACTGTGAAGGAAGCAGTGGATTCAGAGGATGGAAAACTCTGGAAAGAGGCCATGGTTGATGAAATGGCATCTTTTGCACAAAAATGAGGCTTGGGATCTGGTGGAGTTGTCGGATGGAAGGAAACCCATTGGCAGCAAATGGGTGTTCAAAAAGAAGACAAATGCAGAAGGAAAAGTGGATAAATACAGACCTCGGTTGGTAGCAAAAGGTTATTCCCAAGTGCCAGGAATTGATTTTGGTGATATTTTTTCTCCTATTAACATGGTAACTTCTATTAGTTTACTTTTATCTGTTGTTGCTTCTTTTGATTTTGAGGTAGATTAGATGGATGTGAAGACAACATTTCTTCACGGGGATCTGGAAGAGGAAATATACATGAAGCAACTTGAAGGATTTGCGGTGAAGGGTAAGAAAGAACTGGTATGCAAGTTAAATAAGTCTCTGTATGGGATAAAACAATCACCAAGGATGTGGTATCAAAAATTTGATACAATTATACGGGGACTTGGCTTCACCAAAATCAAAGCAGATCACTATGTGTATTTTAAATTAATTGGTGACCGTGTTATTTATCTGGTCTTGTATGTGGATGATATGTTGCTGATTGGAAATGACAAAGAAATTATCCAGGATTCCAAGACCCAGTTGTCCTCCCAATTCGACATGAAATATCTTGGTGCTACAAACTATATTTTGGGCATGGAAATTAAAAGAGATCAAGCAACAAGGAAGCTCTAGTTAAACCATAGAAAGTATGTTGAGACAATACTACAAAGGTTTAATATGCAGGATAGTAAACCGATGAAGGTTACTATTCTTGTAGGTGTGAGGTTATCTGCTGAACAGTCTCCCAAGGCACAAGAAGAGGAAGAGGATATGTCCCATGTTCCATATGCAAGTGCAATCAGTAGTCTGATGTATGCAATGGTTCGTACTAGACCAGACATTGCACACGCAGTAGGAGTATTGAGCAGGTTTATGTCAAAACCAAGGAAGGAGCATTGGAAAACAGTGAAGCGGGTTTTCAGGTATTTGTGTAGCACTAGTGATTATGGTTTGTGCTACCAAAGAAGATCATGATTGGACAGAATGTTGGATATTCATGGCTTTGTTGATGCAGACTGGGCTGGAGATCTGGATCAAAGAAGATCTACAAGTGGGTATGTGTTTAACATATTTGGAGGTGCAGTCAGTTGGATGAGTAAGAAACAATCTATAGTGGCACTATCAACTACAGAGGTAGAATACATGGCAGCCACTCATGCAAGCAAGGAAACAGTTCGGTTGCAGAGATTGTGTTCAAGTATGGGGTTAGTACAGGGAGCTATAAGGCTAGATTGTGACAGACAAAGTGCAATTTTCTTGACAAATAACCCCACATATCATTAAAAAACAAAGCACATTAATGCTCAGTATCACTTTGTGGGGGATATGATAGAAGAAAAAAAGGTGTTGCTGGTAAAGGTGGACACTTTGAAGAATACTGCAGATGCATTGACAAAATCTATGAGCTCTGAGAAGTTCTCTTCGTATAACGAGACAATGGGCGTTTCAGGGCTGGAAAAATGACTAAGCTCTCTTATGGCCCCCTGTGGAAAGAAAACAATAAGTGGAAGAATGTTGGGTTGTGTTATATTCTTTCCACGACTAGCCCACGTAGTTAATCGGGGGGTTAGAGGGGGGGGCGGAGCCCCCCTTCGCTACGCCGATTATGTAGTGGGGGGGGAGGAGGTCAATAAGGGGTTCGAGGTGTACCTGTAACCCACTTTATGGGGTCCAGGGCAGCGCCCCAAAAAATTTTGGTTTTGGACCCTATGTTAGGTTGGGCAGACCCAACTATGATTTTGTGCATGATTTTTGCACATGTTTTTTTTAGATGCGATGGTTTTAGGTCCATGGTATTGGATGCTTCGGGCATGTATAAATATGTATTATAACATTGAAAAGAACATAATGAAAAATCAAGCTGGTAGTCCTGGTTTTGGGATCCAGGGGAAATCTCTGTGTATATGTGTTTTATGTGTTATGCTCTTGCATTGTTTATTTTATGTGTTTTAGAATTCGTATGCAGGTAATTTCTGTACGGGGTTAAAACATACATTCTTCACTTTCTACTTCTATTGTTTTTTTTGCAAAAGGATATATTGTGAATTTCTTTGCTGAACTTCCATAAAAAGTAAACATATCACCAGATCTACAACTTATAAATGCATCAGTTGTAGCTAACCATGGTCTTCCTAGAATCAATGGATGTCCTCCTAAATTACTCTTGGGTGTTAGAATCATAAAATCAACAAGATACTCCCAAGAATCTGTAGGAATTTACAGGGTAAGTTCCTCAGACAGAGCACCAAACGACACCACTCACAAATAGATCACAGATCAATACACTAGTATTTTGACGTGGTTAAAACCCTCAAAGAGGGAAACAGTCCACGGCCTGAGCCAACGCGGTCACTTCAAGCAATTTATTAATAAAAGAATAAAAATTTACATAAGCTTCTCTCATGAACGGTTAACCTACAAATGACCCTCCATGCGCTTTAAATAGAATTCATGGACCAATCAGGTGTTAAGCCACGGATCAAGTGTCGGTAATACCGAGGAGAGAATGAACCATCAGATCACTGCATATCGTTACCATCGGATTGTAAGTTACAAATGTACATAGTAAAGAAACACACTTTACCTAACTCTATACTAGACCAAGTTATACTTAACTATTCCTATGTGTCGGAATATCCTAACAGAATCTAAGGATACAAATATGTCTTCTAATACACCATCTGGTTTAATAACAGATCTATCTGCTAATTGCAACAATGTAGGTGTATATTGAATATTAGGAAGTTCCAATTGATTCATAGTATTTTTACTCGTCATGTTTATAGCTGCTCCTAATTCAATCAATGTATTTGGAATTTCAATACCATTGATACGTGTTTTCACAATGGGACTTCCTGGATCAAGATATTTCTGAATTGTTGTTTTTCCCATCATGGTATCTACAATTTTTCCAACAAACTAAATTCTTTTTATTTCTTTTCTCTTTCTCCCTGGTCTTGTAATACTCAACTCCCTAATTGTCTTTTCAAAAATCGGTATTTCCTTAATGGCTTGTAGAAAAGGAATTTTTATACAAACATCTTCAAATCATCTAACATATCATCGTAAGGCAATAAAATATGTTTTTCTACCACCTCATCAAATTTTTAATCTTTCAGGAAAAGGTGGTTTCGAAACAAATACTGAAGGTTCTTCCATAATAGGAGTTGGAATGTTATCAAAATGTGTAGGGGTGACTTGTTTTTGAAGTTTTTCTTTTTCATTGAGAGGCTCCTCTTTTCCAGAGGCATTTTCTTTTTCAGATTCTTGAATAACAACTCTTGGGGACTTCTTTTCCAATAATCTACCAGAGCTAAGTTGGACATTGTTTAGATCAAGTTGAGTTATAATGTTAGTTTGGAAACCTTTTCCTTCCATATTTTAAACAAATTGTGAATTTTTATTATTATTCGGATTTGGAAGTGGTTGAGTAGGCAATCGATTTGGTTTTTGTGGAAATGGTAATGAAAGTTGTGGATTTGGATTCTAAGGTTGAGTTTATTGAACATGTTGAGGAAAATATTGTGGTGGAAAAACACGATAAGGTTGTTGATGTTGAGGATATTGATGATATTTTCCATAAGGATTTTTCCATCCTTGTGCCCAAGGTTGAGGCCAATATTGCCAAGGCATGGGTGCAGTCCAATTTTTTTGTGATGGTTGTGCAAATGCTTGAGTGTTAAATCCATGAGACATATTTGGTTGTGAATTTTTCCATGGTCTCTTAGCAATAAAAAAGAGGGGATTTATCTGATTTGGTATCATTTCCTCTTGATAAACTGCTTTAAGGATTCATATTGAAGGACATTCTTTGTATCATGATTTTCTGCACATATAACAAAGGTTTCTACACTTTTTAAATCAAGAGGGCATTCTCTTAGATCATGTTTCTTTCTACATTTGGGACAAAAAATTGATAACGCATCATTTTCAACATTTTGTTTGTTTGCACTTTAAGGGTATCTATTTTTTCACTAAGACTTCCCAATATTATATTATATATATATATATATATATAATATATATAGAATATAGATATAGATATAGATATTTTAAGATGTTAAGCAAATTACCTACTTCAGCGCTACTTATAGTCCCAACTAGATTTATTAATCCTAGACATGAGAGGATCTCTTGGATTTTTCCCAGTTCTTGCCTTACCTCTTGATATGTGTATGCACGACTCACAAATGTCCCCAAATGATAACTGAGAAATATCTTCCTTACCCATCAAATTGAGGAGATCAATCCACTCATCTCTGCTGGATTTTAATAAGAGAGCTTTCAAATTTTCTTCATTTAGTTCATGCATTTTAGCCCTTTTAACATTATACGAAAATCTTTTAATGAAATATTCAATATTTTCATCTTCTTTCTACATCATTTTAAAGGATTCATCTTTAAGATTATGGGGCATAATAATCCTTATATTTCTCTAAGAATGTAGTTTCATTTCTTCCCATGTTCTTATAGAGTGTGCTTCTAATCCCAAGAACCATTTTAATGTTGCATCCTTAAGAGTTGCTGTAAACAATTTCAACTTTTGAGGGTCAAGCAAATAATCATAAGATCTACAAAAGACTTCAAAGTCAAAGATAAATGTTTTAGGATCCTCACTTCTTAATCCATGAATGTTTGGAAGGATGGAGGGTGAGATGTTTTTCATTGTAGTTATTGTATCTTCATCGAGGATAGGAAATACAAAGGGTTCTGGATCTTCCCTACCTCCTCTTCTCCCTCTTCCTCCACCTCTCCCTATTCCTCCACATCTATTTCCTCCCCTTCCTCCTCCAATCCTAGTTTGTTCACCATTAACATTATGTACATCCCCTTCCCCTTCTCCAGCCATTGTAGATTCTTCAGAACTAATGTAAGGTTCCAAAATTGGGTTTTCTCGTTCTTCTTCTAGCTCTCCTAGTTTTTGTTCTTCTATCAATGGTAAGTTAAAATAAGTTTCTTCCTCCTGTTATTCACTAGGGATCTCCAGCTCTTGTCCTAGAAGTCTTTCTCCAGTTGAAGATAGGAAAACTACTCCTTGTGTCAGGGATGTAGGATCTTCTTCTTCTATCACTACTTCGGTTGATAAGGTTGGTGAATTTCTAGGTTGGATTTCATATCAATGTACCTTAGGAAGTTTATGTTTTCCTGTAAATGTTGGAATATGAGTTTGAGTGGGTGGTGTCACACTACGAGGTCATGGTGGGGTGAGTGATGTTGTTGGGATTAAACTTTTACCTCTACCTACAAATTTCCTTCTATAATCTCCTTCCCTATGCATATCACTTTTGTTTTTTTTTATAAAAAGAAAAGACTCCTATTTACACTTCCGCAGCAACACCGCCAAAATGTTTGTCAATTTAATTGTCTTAAATTGTTACATGAATTATAGACCAGGATTCGTAAACTGATGAAGTGTGAGTGCATTATGTGTGCTAGAAGCCTTTAATTATTCAAATTTAAATGCATATGAAAAGATGAGTAAATTCTTATGAAAATGATGTCTAAGCAATAAAACTCAAAAAGAAAACAATCAAACTCTTAAACTAGACAATCAATCTCACACTTGCAAAAATAATAAGACTCAATTCATGAAACTATTCAAATTCTATTGCATATCTATCACTCTGTTTTGTAACAAACAACACACTCTTTGCATGAACAAATAAAAAAAAATCAAAATTTTGCTTGAAAAGAATCACACTCACTTGAATTTATAAATCAACTATGAATACAAACTGTAAATAAATACTTTGTTTTATAAAACTGAATACTATTCTAAGTATAGAATCTTATCAATTTCACTACTACTAGATTCAATCCATATGCCGAAGTTATCATTCAAATCATGTTACGAAAACTAAGTCAGTACAAAGAAAACATTTTAACATATGCATCTACTTAATAAAAAACAACTAATGAACTGAGTTAAGAGAAAATTCTAATGAAGAAAATAAAAAATAAATTGAGAAACCTGACTACTTGAGGGGGGGCCTCCATAAACAAATGGTTGCGAATTGAAATCAACACTCAGCCACGCATTGAAACAAAAAGGATGTCTTGTAATTGAATTGAAAAAAAGTTTTTAATTATCGTTGTCTCCTCACGTAAGTCACTATAAATTATCTACTACGAGGCCTTTTATAAACCCATATCATAAATGTTCAGTGTTTAAAATTTGATAACAAATACTATAATTAAACATAAAAGATAATATCACGAGATATGCTCATGATTTGCTATTTGACAAAGCAAATCGTTACGCACGTATATCATTTCTTGCTCGCTTGATTTAGCTAACAAAGTTGACTTTTCCTTTGACTGTGTGTCTGGAAACTTCCTTCACTAATATGGTTCATGTAGATAGGAGGAAATCCTTGTACACATCTTTATCCACCTTCCCATATTTTTCTCACTCCAGTTGGTGCTCCAGAACCTAGCAAACCATGAGCTTAGCTACAAAATCAGATGTCACCTGCAAAATCACCCTGTTTCAGTAGTTGAAACAAATATTAGATTAACAATAAGGAACAATGTGAATTTATGAAAGACAAGACAAATATATACTTGCCATGCCATTATTCTTATTATCATATTCCCATGGAGTGATTATGGTGGTCAAAATCAGGTGAAATAAGTGAAAAAAGGCGTAAAAAAGGAAACAACTATGAGGCTCAACAATCCCCCACATCGAGGTCATTGCATGTCCTCATGCAAAATTTCAAATTTGGTAGTTTTTATCTATCACTGTGCTCTCTCATAAACTTGGGTTAAAACATCCAAGTTTTTTCTTTTTACCTTCTTTCTTGCAACTGTCATTCTAAGCTTCTTTGTCAAAATCCTACATTTTAAACTCATTACCTTTCTGGGCAATTATCAAGTTTCATTTGTGTCGAGGGTTTGTTCCATAACCTACCAATTTGATCTCCCAATGTCCTAACACCCAAAAGCTTAATCAATTTTACTTATCACTTAAGGATTGTGTGCGCATATTGGCTCTAGCATATGCTAATCTTGAATACTGATAGATAATTGGCCCCTCTCAATCTAAAACTATAATAATTCCTTCGTGACAATTGTGTACTAGCCTTGGCTAGAAATAAAATCAATGTACTATTGTAGGGAGGTAATATTTTTTTACTTTTTAAAGCAAAATGATAGTTTGTATTATAAAAATCCATGGTTGGCTCATATCAAGTACATCAAATACAATTATTCAAATAGTTGGCTAACTAATATAAGACAAAGATATTAACTTCCACTCTACGAAATATTTCTCTTTGGAAAGTGAATGTTTCCCAGTATACTCCCAAAAGTTCAAAACCTTATGCTCCACACTTCAAATTTTATAAGTGGGGATAAAATGATCCTAGGCATTGTTCCGTGTTTGTATCGAGCAAGCAAGTTGATTTTTCAAGGGATGTTGGCATGTGGCATAAATTAATTACTATCAAATATTTTTGAAATAAAATATCTCATGACTGAAGGTTATGGGATGGGGAAAAGACTGCCTCATTTGTTAATAAATATTTCTCTAATTATTAACAAGGTTCCTTTATTTTCCATGGCATCTGCATCATGATTATTAGACTAGAGAATATGAGGGAGTTTTGAATAGGAGAAATAAG
This sequence comes from Pinus taeda, assembly GCA_000404065.3. Taxonomy (NCBI): domain Eukaryota; kingdom Viridiplantae; phylum Streptophyta; class Pinopsida; order Pinales; family Pinaceae; genus Pinus; species Pinus taeda. The sequence goes on from APFE030990392.1 coordinate 62,487, forward strand.
CATGTAGAATTCTAATTCTCTTGATCACATGGTGTAATTTATTGTCTTGTGGAAGATAATTAGAAACACTATATTGAATGATCAATTGAGAATATCCCAACACCAATAAGGACAATATACTTCTACTTCTTTCCAAGGAAAGTCCCTGTAGGAGAGCCTGTGTTTCTACTAGATTGTTAGTAAGTGAGCCCAAACCCCAAGCATAGTCCAATTCATTATTTCTTTTAGGGAAAAATATCACCCCCCAACTCCTGCAAGCCTTGTATTGTTTTTAGAAGCTCCATCAAAGTAAAGGATGTATGAAGATTGTGAGTTAATCCAATCTGAAAATTCATCATTTGACAAACATAATTTCCACTATTCCTAAGAGGGAATATGAAAATAAGATAGATGAAGTAGAGTGGTAATAATTTTCATAACAATTGACAATAATGTTTATGCTACCTTCAAACCCTTTAATACCATTAGAAATTCCCTTAGATCCATTAAGGACCTAGTTAACCCTGAATACATGAAAGGGGTTTACTCAATCCCTTGCTCCTATGGGATTCCTTACATTGGGGAAACTGGTCACTCCATTAATAAAAGAATTCAAGAGCATGCAATAGACATTAAGCACGATCGTTCTTGCTCCTAAGTGATTATTGAATATGCTGAGAAAACTAAACACCATGTCTGAATTGAGGATTCCCAAGTCATCATGAGGATTTATCACTTCCATAATAGGAAGTTAAGGGAAACCATTGAAATTTAGAAGCATGTGGTCAATCTCAACAAGGAGGATGGTTGGAAACTAAATAGGAAGTCGATTCTTTCCCTCTTCTTGAGTGTTTCTTGTTCCTCCTTACCCAACCCCCTCCTTTCTTTTCTTTTCTTTAATTTATCTTGATTTATTATTATTATTATTATTTATTTCATTTAAATATGCATTTTATTGTAATAATAATATAAGTTTAAGTAAATGATAATAAACATATATTTATAATTTTTATTTATTATCCTAGAGGTTTTTTCCAAATTATTTGTATTTATTTTTTTGATATATTGACTAATTCTTTAACCTAACGTTTAATTTTAATTAAAATATTTTATTTTTCCTAACATTTATACAGATGACTACCTCTGTTATTTAAACAAGTTGATAGATTCATTTTTTCACCTTTGTCTTGAGGATGAACCACATTAGATGGTTTGAAATATAGACCAACAACTAATGACGTGATTAATCTAAAAGACTGTCTCAAAGTTTTTGTACTCTTTTAAAATATTTTTCTTGATAGTTAGATTTAAACGAAATAAACAACCATCTATCAAAATATATCATCATTGAGCACTCATTCAAATCCAAGCACTTTATTTGTTTTGAAAAATAAAAAATCATAGTCTTTGTCCCACTTTATAACTCTCAAATTATTACAGAAGCACTCGAAATTGAGAAGAACCTCAACAACTTCAATAGGGAGGATGGATACAAGTTTAACCAATCTTGGAAGCCCATCACCCACCATTTCACTCATTGATATATTCCCCCTCCTTGATTCCCCTTCATTTTCTTAGTTTCCCTCTCCCTCCCTGGGTTAACCCCTTTCTTTTTTCATTGAGGATGTCCATCAAGCCCTGGTTTCTTAGTTGTTTTTCTTCTTTAGGTCTTAATTCAATCTCAAAGTTTTTAATTCTCAATATTTAGTTCTCAATTAAGAATTTAGTTAATTTGGCTCATTCTTATTTTATTAAAATTTATTATTAATTTTATTTTAAATTTATTTTTATTTTCAACACTCTTATTGAATTTATTTTATGTGAATAAAATAGTTCAATTCTTATTTAATAATTTTAATAAAAATATTATTAATTATAACTTTAATATAATTTGGAAGTTCTTATTTCAATTATTATAAACATTAATTATTAATCATAATTAATTTTTAATTTATATAATTTATAATCTCATTATTCTTTAATAAAATTAATCAATTTTAATTTAATTATCCCATTTAATATTTCAATTATTTCTTAATTATATTAATCAATTTTCAATTAATCTATCTTATTTATAATTTTAAATTATTAACTTATTTTAAATGAAATTAAAAAAAAAAAAACAAAATTTGGTGAAATTTAATTTAACATTTAATATTTTACTCAATTTAAATTCTCTTTTTATGATGATGAGGTGGTCGTTAACGTACGCTGGAACAAACAATGATCTATCGGACCTAAATAAACAAATTATTTATTTTGATTTAAGATTTTATTCCTATGCTCAAAAAGCTTGGAGAGAAGCTTCCCGAGCTCACTATAATTTTGACATTGTAAAAGGCTAGGAAGGTCAGTATTGTAACAAAGATTGTGACACTGAGATCTAATGTGGTTGTACACAGGGCACTCTAAGAGGAAGTGGTTTTTGTCCTCGATGTTCCTATTCTCACATATATGGCAGATCCTTTCCATTCATGGCGTTTTAGAAACTGCCCAACGACCTGTTTCACTATGGAGCTCATGAGAATCCGTTATAATCTTTGCTATATTAATTTTCTTCTTTGAGCTAGTTAAAATAGAGAGATACTTTTGATCTTCTAGGGTGGGGTTGATGACCTTCTTATAATAACTTAATTTTCTTTTAGCCGCTAAATCTTTCTCACACTACAATTTTTCTTTGAACTTAGAAGTAACAATATCTTTAATGTTATTTATGTTTTGCAATGCATCATCCTCGTTGATCTCCCAATAGTTTAACCAGGTCCTTGTGTCTTTATGCCACCCTCGATTGACCCTTAGGTGGTTTTGGCTGGAAGTTAAAGCTAGCTTAGGAATTCTATGATCGTCTATGTTATTGAGTTTGTGCTTGTACAACAGAAACCTAAGCATAGCTAGGCTCTCAATAGGGGAAAGCCCTGCTTCTATAAGGAGAATAGGATAGGGTGTATTACTTTTAATTTTTAGGTTATAAGTTATAAAACGCTTCTAGATTTGCTCAATCTTTCTCCATGATTCTTTGGAGATGCTACAACCCCAAACCTCACAGCCATATAAGATAACAGGAGTGACTAAAGTTTCAAAGAGGAACTTCTTTTTATCCCACATTACGAGGTTTGTTGTTCAACAATGGACTTTCTATTTCATTAATTTTAATATTTTTTTACATTTGTTACCTTGATCTTCTTTATTCTCTAAAAATTAATCCAAAAAGCTGCACTAAAGACAACTCCATTCTCTAAACTCCAATCCAATGGATATTTGGTTCTATTTTTCCTATAAAAAGGATATTTCAACTCGTTTAGTCACAAAGGTTTTTGATCCACACAATTTAATTTCAGAAATATCAAACACAAAAGTAAACATTTTTTTCAGAATGAAAAAAGCCATATTGTATTATATAAGGAATATAAAGGGTCACAAAAAAGTACATATGCATATGTTTCTGAAATATGACCATATACGTCTGTCAGAGAGAAAACATCACATATAATCTATCATCAAGTTTTATGATGTCCATATCCTTGGCATAGGATAGACTGCACTAATAAGATCACCTTTATACAGATACAAGATCCACAAAATGCTACAGACTGAAAACAAAAACTTGGAGAACACCTAATATGAAGATAATATCAAGCATATCTGAAAATCTGCTTAAACACAAAAGTAAACATTATCACTTCTTCTATATTGAATTTATATTTTTAAAATTACAAATTTAATTTTTAATAAATAATTGAATTCAAATTAAACCAAAAAATATCACCAAATATAATAACACTTTAAAATTAAATCCTAACAGAAAATTTATTTATTTATTTATACTTCAATAAACTATTGAAAATTATTAATACCTTTTAATTTTAATCCAGTAAGCTTCGATTTTGGCCTGGTCATCTTTATATATACTACCAACTATGGGAATATACAACCCTCACTAATTTAATCCTTATTGACAGGCCACTTATTTGTGCGACCATAGAAACATTTATGCGCGCTGACATGGGCGATGTTTAACACCATGTAACACCCCCGCGCAGTTTTTTTCTCTCATCACTGCGCGGGGGTGTTATATGGTGTTAAACACCGCCCATGTCAAGTGCATTAATGTTTCTATAGTCACACATTTAGCAATTACCCTTATTTGTTTCCAGTTGGATTTTAGTACGCCAGTCATCCAACCATAAACTTACACAACCCCAAATCATTTAATGACCATTAACATGCTACTTATTTGTTGCATTATATATATACCATATCCACAGATTTCACTACTCGATGAATCCACATGTCCTAAGGACGCTCTTTTCTAGCTCAGTGATTAATGGCAAATTAATGTGCGATGACCCATCTAGCTTCTGGAAAACGATGTTTCCAGACTTGACACGAAACTATCTTGGTTGTGTGTTTTCCACTAGATGAAATTTGATGGGAAAATTGTCTGATGATTTCCTCGTCAAATATAGATTACAAAACTGTCAATTTTTTTTGAAATTGTCAAAATGGATTATTTGAAAAAAAATATATATATATACTTCCATACTCGTGTCAAACTCTTTTTTTAGAATCAAAGCAGCTGGTGTCAAACTCATAATTTGAATGAAACAGTGAGAGGAGTCTGAAAATCTTCTTCTTGACTCTGGGATCCTGTAGTTTGCCATGATTATGGAAGGCAGACTTGGAGGATCCGACTGTTGTTTTCCTTTCTTTCCATTAACGAAGAGTTGGGTAGCTCCGTCTGTTCTTTTCCTTTAACCTAATATTGTTCCTCATCAAACCATTGGTAAGAAGTAGTAGACTGCAACCAGCAGTAGTGTAAACTCTTCAACCCTGAGTGGCAAGTATGATAATCTCAGTAAACCAAACATATGTATTTGGGAACAGGCTTCAAAATAAATGGATGATAAGCTCCACGCATATGTGCCTTCTGTCATGAACAATTATAAAGTATCACCATCATAGGGATAGAATGCAAATGAGCTAATAATTATGGTTAAAGCGTAGCTCATGGTACTTATCATAATCACAATCATTTAATTTTAAACTTTATGATTTAGATACCAAGGTTTTCAAGTTTAAGTTTATGATTTAGATACCAAATTTCTTATAAGAGATATTAATGTGTGTGGAATAAGAAATGTGCTTCTATGTAGTTATTTAATTGTTAAAGTCAATTAATTTTAAAGGTTAAGATTAAGTCAAATACAAAATTGATATATAGGACATCTTTGTTTAGGGAACAACATATTGACTTCCACACAATGATTTAACTACTATGATTACATAATTTTAAAGGTTACTATTAGGTCAAACACTAAAATAATATAAAAGACATCCTTGTTGAAGAACAAAAAAAATTGGCCTCCACACAAATTTAACTGCTCAAGTTTACCATGTTTAAATAATCAATACTGCAATCATCAAATCAGTTGGAATTATATAGCATATTCAAAAATCTTAACAACGGGAATGCATTTTCAAAACTCTAAACACAACTTTTGAGAAAAATTTGAAGTAGAATGTTGTTTGATAGACTGCCCTAACCCTCAGGGCGAAAGTCTCTCACTCCGTTATATATATATTCCCTGAATTTATTCTATATTCATGTTAACTCGACTCTAATATAACAAAAAAAAAATCAACACAGTTTTATATGCATTTTAACCCGATTTTATTATAAACTTGGAAAAATCAACACGGTTTTTAAATCCTTCATGCCTCTGCTGGTGCATATATTCTTCAAAACAATATATATTTTCTCAAATGAAATTTCTTTTTAACAATCTTTGTAGCAGTAAACTATAAGTCAAACTTCTTTGGGCCTAGATTAGTTGTGGCAAGCATGCCGTGTTAAAGAATTTGTTGTTTTTTCATTGAACTTCATAATATTTCAAGCATAATCTTCTTATCTATTCTACTCTTTTGTTTTCCAGGCCTATCAACCACCCTCAAGGCAAGGCAAGTAGCAAGTAACTTGTGCTCTTGGTGATAGAATCTAAAAGCATAACTTTTTCTCCATTTGTTTTTTGTATTTGATGTGATGTAGCAAGTTAAAAGATGTTATGCAATAATATTTTTCATTTAAATGCATATGTTTTTTATAAATTATTGCTAATAAAGCTTGAATCTAAGCCATTGTGAATGTTTATGAAGCATAAACTTAGAGAAGAGTACATGAAGGTGGAAACTCTAGTGGATTGAAGGTGAAAACTCTAGTGGATTGTAGAAATTAGTTGATTATTAGAGACAACGTAAGCAAAGAAAGTGGGAAATCAACCATAGGAAATCCATTTTGTCTAGACCCCAAATGGGGGGTCGTGAAATCTCCAAAGGGAAAGCCATTTCCCCAATATAAGTTTGTCTAAAATCATGTAATTTGATGTAAATACAAGTGTCCATTAAGCTAGTACTTTTTGGCCGAGTGAGCCTTTGTAAAAGTGAGAACTGTTGGGTGAGGTGTTCATAGTATTGGGATAAGTATCCAAAGAATCTTCATTTGTTGAAAGATATTCTTCCAAGTAGTTAGAGGTAGATATGTGTGTAAATTTTAGGAGTCAGTTAGGAGATAAAGCTCAAGAACACAGTTCGAGTATCCTAGAAAGGAGAGCTTTGATAGAGAGCCACGAGAACTAGTTGTAAATATCTCTCATTTTAAGTAGTAGAATGTTTCTTTTTGAATCTGTGTTTGTATCTACTAACGCGCGGGATTATGGAAGACCTGGTATTTGTTGTGCAATGGCCAATAAAAACTTGCTCATCATCGACCCTTTTGGCAATACCCACAAAGTGAGTGAAGTCTCACCCAAGATGCTAATGGGTGACGGTCAAAACTAGGTTTCCAAAGTCTGATGGGATTGTCAATTGCTTAAGGCATTGGAATCCTATCGGACATACACTTAACCATCCTCCTAAGATGGTGCACTGCATAGGGCTTTGTCACCCTTTTTTTCTACCAGTTAGCACACAGGTCACTATTGACAACACACGAAGGACTAAAAAGACTTACACCTTTTTACATTTGGGACAACATAGACATCTCATACATTGTTCCTTACAGAGACACGATAGAAAGTGAACATATTATCATACTCTCCAAAAGCATAGCCATTCAAGATATTCACACCTACACAAAGTTATAGTGAAACAATAAACATAGCTAAATAAATACACCAAACACAAAAAAAATACATTCAGACATTAACTAAGACCATGAGGAGAAACCCAATAATCCATTCTATTACTTCATTAGATATCAAAAAATGCATCAAGTGCTACAGTGCAACGGTTGTATAAACAACCTCAACAACCATTAATCTCTGCATAATGCACAAAATGAAACATACATGTGATGCAAAACCATCCAATATAATGATCCCACTTTACATCAGGGTTGCATATCGATTACAGAATCAGACATTTAGGCTTAACATTGCAGACATACATAAGACAGAAAACATATGCAGAGCAACAATCCTTGCCTTCAACAACTATCGACCTATTGTATCTTTCACTGAGCAAGCTTCTAACCCACGATCCATCTCAAGCATTCCTTTTTATCTCTTCTTAGAAAATCCTCAAACCTTCTCATCTTTCTCCTCCATCCCTCCAACTGTCCTTGGGCCATTAGGATATTTCTAATACCTTCCTAAGCTGACCCATTTGTGCTTAGCTGCCTTTTGAAATATCTCCCACATGTTTTCTCCACTCCGTCAACCTTCCTTTACATGCAAATTATCTCTAAATTCTTCCCCACCCCAGCATCCCTCTCCTTCTTCACCACTGCTACAAAATCCTAACTACCTAGCCACACTTGCGCACATCCCCTCTTTGGATGTTAACATTCCCTTCCTACGTGATGTCTCCTTGCACTATGCCTCTTCCTCTTGCGCCAAGTTCCTCTGTTGTGCATCGCCTGCTCCTCTTGCACTCCTTTATCCTCTTATGCAGTCCTTCACTTATCAAAATTTAACAAAAAAGTTATGAGCTCCAACAATATCTATTTGTATGAATTTTATTCCATAGGTTTTTCATGTACCACCCCCCCACATGCGCCCCCCCCTCATGAGGGAGTGTTGATACAATGGTTCGCACCTACTGTGAAATTTCACTTCACATTTGTTTTCCACTATATTGAATTTAAGTTTGAGGGGATATATCCAAGGAGGCCACATCTAATTCTAGGTTAAATCATTGGGCTAAAGACCCAATTTGAGCTAAAGGGAATCCAAGGCATTATCAAGACAACTCGAGGCAGTGAAGGAGAAAACCCAGGGCCGACAAAGAGTTTCATATAGGATAGACCTGGCTAGACATTTTTTAGTGTAGTTTTTATTCTATCAACCAAGGTGTGAGTCCTTATATAGGGAAAGTAGTGGCGTGCATCCCTTGTGTGAGCATAAGAGTGAGACGAGAACCTCGAACGTGGCATATTTTTACATAACTAGAGGCATATTTTGCAATGGAGTATCATCCTAAGGCCTTCTTTATTAATCATCAAAAGTATGTGAAATTTCTAATGTAGGGTCAAGAGTTGAGCGACATTTAAGCAATAGGCCCAAGAGAATTTGGGTGCGACAAGGAAATTCAACAAGGAGGGATTTTAGTTTTAAAATCGGAACCTCAAGTAGGGACCATGATTTAAATATATTTTTATTTTTTTTAAACTAAGCATTTAAATCTCACAATTCCAATTTATAGGGAGTTGCAAATGTGGGATTTAAAGGCTTTAGCCCCAACCCTTCATCACATGGACGATGGGAGCAATGACTAGGAGCTTGGCTAAAAGTCGCTTAACTTCACAAGATAGGATGTATTTGGTCTATCAATGATCATGTGTTGATACATCCAATTATCATGCTCACAAGCTATCAATTCAACCTCCCGTCCTAGTGTGAACAAAAATGACAAGGCTATTACTTGACATGAAGTTATTCTTGTCAAGCAACTATTCTATATTGGTTCATCAAGATACTAGGCATCATGGTATCAAATGATTAAGAGGTGAAGGGGAAGTACCGAAACACCGATACTAATAAGACCTACTAACATGTGAAATGTTGATTGTCGATTATTGGATAAATACTTGTCAAATGTCTACATATTATCATTTATTCAGGTCCAATTTTTGCATTGGAGGATTGTTGATGAATTGCATGATCTCTAATTCTCGAGATCTTGATAACTCGATATCCAATTTGTAATATCTTGTCGTCTGAGTAACACACTTTTCTCCAACAATTGACATTATTTTACACATTTAGTGAATTCCATCAGTGTTGAGAGTTGTCTTCTATGTTGAAAATAGTAGCAAGAAATGCTAAAAATAGAATTGCTAAAAATAGCACTGCTATAAATAGCAGTTCAGCCACCGTTGATCTTAGCAACAATAGATGGAAAAATGGAAGTGCTAAAAATAGCATTCTATAAATAGCATTTCAGGATACCTTCCTATTTTAGTCAGTCCCTAAACCAAAATAGTGAAGTAAAATTTGAATTTGATCTTAGCAGTAGTTTGTAAATTAATTAATTAATTCATCTTGAGTTAATTAGTTAAGGATGTTGGACACCTAATCCTCAATCGGTTAGTGTGGAAGCTGAATAGACAAAAGGAGTCAAAGAGACCTTGGGATGTGAAACCTAATGGTCAAACCATGTACTATAAATGTATATCACTTGTTAATAGAAATTGTACTCTCATGTTTTATCCTTCAGATTTTGTTGTTGCCCATGTGTGTTCAACATGGTATCAGAGCTGCAGGTGTATTACTGCCCTACATAATTACTTTGAGCCATTTTTTTATGGCCTTTATGTGCAAATCATTTCTGCCATCAATTATGCATTTTATGAATATTTTCTTAGCTAAATTTTAGCTGGAACCTGTTATTTCTCCAACACCATTTTTATTCACCTGCATATAAAATCACTGCTCCTCTTCTTTGCTCTAACATATAATAACCTACTCGTACGCTACCTTGAATGCCTCTCCTCCCAAGCTTCGTTTCTCACCTCTGCCATATGCTTTCATAACTATCATATGTGTTTAATACCTTTTTTTATGTCAATTTCAGAGCATTTGTCAAAACAGAACATTGTATGCATAACACATCAATATTCCCTTCATCGTAAGTTACTCCTCTCTGCCTTAGAAACACCCATTGGGTACTTGATTGTGTTGTAGGGGTTGTTCATATTCTTCTCTGGCTACAATGTATTCCTGACTACGACCTCTGCGCATTCCTAAATTTGGACGTTCTCTATGTCCCTGGTATCTATTTGTTTCCTTTGTCAAAATACGTCAAGTCTGCAACCATTGTTTGAGCCTTTGAAGTTTGTAATTCAAGATTACTGCGAAATGCATGAAATTTGTGGAAGATTATTGAGAAATACATTGAATTCATCTTTGTGGAGGAAGGCCGCAATAAGTTGAAAGGAAATTGAATAACATTGTTGAGTTATTATGTAACTCTAGTTGCGATGTAGGTTGAGCGGGCGACTCAAAAATTCAAGATTGAAGCAATGTTTCAGATTTACGAGGTTGTAATCGAAGCTGGGGTTGTATCAGTCGTTAAAGTAAGTACTGTAGGGCACACAGTAAACCCTTAATTACCAAGTGAAGTTGGTGTTTAATTGAGGAAGAGGGCATGATTTTTTCCCTTCGTGTTTCAATGTATGAATTTCTTGCATAAAACTCGTGTTGTATGAGTTACTGATTTCGATAGAACAAATGTTTAATCAAATAGTTGTGTGAAGCCTGCATCACAATTTAGAGGAGTACACTATTTCTGTTTTCAAAGATAAAGTTGATTTCATAATTTCATAAATCCAATTCATGTGAGCTTCTATTTCAATGGCAAGTGTTGAGTTTGAACCAGCGGTGACCTAAATGCAGGAGGCAGAAAGATGATGAAAGGAGTGGAATAGTAGATGGTTTCAAGGGATGTATTGAACACTGTGAAGGTCAGTCCCTCTGTGTTGAAAGCATTCTCTATGCATTATATTTACCTTATGGTGGTCGTTCCAATCATACGTATGTGGGTTGAATGTGAGTTGAATGCCATGCATGGTCATATACAAGCTTCCTTGGTGCCTTCCTAACGGTGTGCGAACCACTCAAACTACGGTACAGGCCATGTGGTGCCACCTAAATTTGATGACCCTGCTTACTTTGAAAAATGCTCTCTTATAATTTGGTAGAAGGTAACTTGACTCCAGAGCTTGGAATCATTGTTGTTGTATTGAATGGATATAACTCTTAGAGCGTAGACTTCGCATTTGAATTAGAACTCATTTTATTAATAGCTGAGTGTTAAAAGAAAAGAAAGAACTAATCTCCGTTGTTGCGTCAAGATTTCAATTATAAGGAATTTTGTGGCCATAAAAGATTCCTTGCTTGAGGAGGATTGTTTTAAGCTACCTCCAAATCCTTATTGCATGGCTTTTCTAAACATGGACACTATTTCAGAAGAGGATGTCGGTTATACTGAGGTTAGGATATATGTTGAAGAAGTAGCCAAAAATCCGCCAGTAACTTACTCAAATCTGGTATCTCCAATGCTGAAGCAAATTGTGAATTAATGCCATCATAGACAGTGCATATATATATCATATTTTGTTTGTGTACTAGCTCTCCCATTTATCTATTAAAATAGTTAAATGGCTGCTAGCATCTACAACATCATTGTGTAAATTCTGAACATGTATTTCAGTGAACAATGAAGAAGTTTGTGGTTGTTACACTTGTTATTAGTATTATTTATTCTTGTTGGGTCTAAAGTTGATATTAAATTAATATTTTGAAGTTCTTCCACAAGTATTTGTCCCAGCATATTATGTATTTACATGAGCCAACAACAAGGAATGCACCTACAACATTTGATACACAAACTGTTTATTAAAATACTATAGTGGACCAAACCATACAAACTCAAGACTCTTTGTGGTTTTCTCTTAGTTATTCCAGTTGGGTTTCTTACAGTGGACTATTGTTTTCTTTGAAGAAAATGGCAAGATTAGAGAATATTGATTCGTACCCTAGTCAAAGTATTTATATATGAGCATTCAAGTCCTGTCCATGAAATGGTGCTATAGTTGTTGAAGTTTTGATAGCCATCATTTCAGCTTTGAAAGTGAAAGAGTATTTGAAGGATCCAAGCAAGTTTGCAGTTGTTGCTGCCCCATTTGTGGCATTGTATTTAAAACTCACTATAGTTTTTGTCTACATATATATGCATTGATTACTTGATTCGACTGTTGCATAAGAGTTTGATGGGTTCTATAAAGTCAATGATTGTTTTGACAAACAAAAGTAATCTTTTGTGGAGAAAGGTTTAGTCAATTGTATTGTCAGAACATAGTGTTGGTCATAGGTAAACTCTTATTTTTACGTGGATTGTAATTGGTGCTTGTTGGTTGCACACTAATCATTTGTTGCACATTTATAAAGGATATTGTTGTGTACTGTGAGTGGGTATTACGTTTCTGCATTGAGTAGTTGTGATCAATTTTTAAGGTGTAAATCTGACATTGAAGAAAAAATGGCCAGAATCAATAAAGTATCAGAGTTCCTCAAAACTCTCATATTGTCTACTACTCATGATACATTAAAAGTCAGCAAAGTTTCACTCACAAACATTTTAGTTTGTCTACAAAATGCACAAGAAAAAATTTATTTTTTGCAACTCGAATCTCAGCTACAGCAAGAAGAATTAAAACAGAGGAGTCATTCTGAACCTATTTATATTCAAAATAATGAAACAGACTCCCATAAAAAACAAGACAATATTGTTGAAGTTCATTCAGATCCAGTGCCCAATAAAGCAGCAGTTGTGCATGCAGATGCAAAAACTCAGTCTGCACTTCCCAAGCCCATCATCAGACCTTGGGAACAACTTGTCCACAACAAACACAGAACTGGTCTCGGATATGACAAGGACTTGTCCTTTCATATTCTAGACTACTCAAGCCAATTCAATTTCAGAGTGCTAGATTTCTTCATGATAATTCACCTCCAGTTGTTCCAGATTCTGCCCCTCTTCCACAATAGCCACAACATATTGTGAAATGCCAACACTGTGATCGAGTTGGCCATCTGAAAGATCACTGTTTTGATCTTCATCCATGTAAGCATTGTTATAAAACCACCCATTCTTCACACAGATGCTTTAGAAACAAACGTCTTGCATGAAAAAAGATTCATCTTGGATGGAAAGCTTCTTGGCAATGGGCATCAACAACCAGGAAGATATTCCAATCACATGTTAGAACTTGTTCCAGAGTATTGAATAGTCTTGCAGTTGAGTTTTCTCCATCATCTCCCTTATATCTGACAGGGGGGGAAATGATGGTCATCTACAAGATTCAAAGCCACATCAAGCGAGCCTGAGCCACAACCTGCCATACCAGTTTCAGAGTTGTAGCCAGAGACAAAGATGCTCATGAGCATGCCTTCAATTGGTAATCTAGGGCATTCCTCTAGCAGAAGACTTCAGCTTCTTGCCATTTTCGAAAGAATTCCAAGAACAAAATTGAGAACACTTCCTCTAGCAGAAGACTTCATATTCTTGCAAGTTTTGGAAGAGTTCTAGGAATTGCATTAAGCATTTCAGAGTTGTTGGTCATCCTTAAACCATCACAGGTTGAGACTTCCCTATTCAGGTTGAGGTTCTCCCTTTTATGCGGGGTGAGACCTCCTTGGTTGAAGGTTTCCCTCTTCAAACAATAGGAGAACTTCCTCTAGCAGAAGACTTCAGCTTCTTGCCTATTTAGGAAGAGTTCTGAGAACTGCAATAAGCGTTCCAATGTTGGTGGTCATCCTTAAACCACCGCCCTTTATACCAACATTTCAGAGAGCACATTTAGCCTAGTGTTGCCATGCATTTTTGCACATTTTGTATTACAGCTTTCTTCTTGGACTCATACATAACCCTTCAGGTTAAGGTGGGGAATGTTGGACACCTAATCCTCAATGGGTTAGTGTGGAAGCCAAATAGACAAAAGGAGTCCAAGAGACCTTGGGATGTGGAACCCAACAGTTAAACCATGTACTATAAATGTATATCACTTGTTAATAAAAATTGTACTCTCATGTTTTATCCTTCAGATTCTATTGCTTCCCATGTGTGTTTAACAAAGGAAAATAAAACTTGAAGTCTATGTGGGGACATGCAACAGTTTCTCCATTAATTGAGGAATTTATCCATCAGTTAAAGAGATAAGGATGAGTTGTAATATTGAGTTACAATTAGTTGGATAAGTTAACTGAGTCAAGTCCAGTTAGATTAATTCAAACAGTTTGTTGAATTAATATAAGTTTAGTTAGTTAATGCTTGCATGCATGTAACTACCATACTCCAGATAACTGAGTATTCTCTCGTAGATAACTCATGCATGTCTGTTCAGACAGAGACCCAGTTGAGATCGGATGGAAGGGCAATGTACTATCAGTTGCTAGAATATTCCATTGTGAATATTCCTTGCATGCGGAAGGAATTATTTCCTTGAGGATTGCGTAGTTACTTCTTCAGATTTAGTAAGTGTGATGAGGCCAATTCACACATGTGATATCATTGGACCCCAAGAAAAATTGTGCAAGGAAATAGGAGGCTTGGAGGGCTTGAGAAGGACATATACAGTGTCTATTCAGTCTGTGAGTTGTATTGTTTGATTGTAGAGAGAGCAAGATAGCTTGATAGTTGATTCTTTTTGTAACTTGAATAAGATTTCCACTTGTATGATAATACAGAGATTGTGGTTTTAGGTTGAGGCTTTTTCCATGATATTTATTCTGTGTCATGTGTGATTGATTTCTCTTTCTCAGTTATATGTGTTCTCTTGATCTTGCTCAATTCGATTAAGTTTCCGCAAAGTGTTGTAGAAGTAGATCTTGTATTGTGTTTTAGTATATTGCATAATCTGTTGATCTACAATGGGAATTTCTACATGGTATTGGAGAAAAGGTGATCAAGGTGAACAACAGTATACAAGAAGGAGAATTTCGAAGTTTGGTTCCTGAATATAGAAATCGAGTTCTTATCACATCTCTATTTCACCTATGGCGTTCAGTGGTTTAAGACTCAAGTATGCCCTTGATGGAAGCTTGAATTATATAGCCTATAGGGATTGCATGGAGGCAGTGTTAGAGGATAACGGTCTAAAGGAATTCATTCATCAAGAAGTCCCCAAGTCGACTGATGCTACTGAACTGGCGGAATGGAAGAAATGTGTGGCTAGAGCAAGGAGAATCCTCCTATATGGAGTTCGATATCACATTGTCTCGAGCCTCCATGGGAAGGAGACTCCGTTTTCGATGCGGAAAACATTGAAAGATTTATATCATAACAACAACGATTAGAGGAAGCTGGCACTGAAAGACAAGCTTCGTAAGATCATGTGTGAAAAGGGCGACACGATCTCTACATATCTAAACAAGCTCACCACCTACAGGGATGAGCTTGGAAGTGTAGGGATCACTACCGATGATGATGACATGGTGAGTCTTGCACTCCTCGGTCTTCCTAAGAGCTGGCATAGCTACCAAGACTCGGTTAATGGAAGAGAAAAACTGCGAGATTGGGAATGACTTTGGTCGGATCTGATGCAGGAGGAAATAAGAAGAAGCACCAGAGATTGATCCTCATCAAAGCAAGATGATGAGGAAAATCTAGCCTTAGCAAGTAAGGCGAGGAAAGAGAAAGGGAAGGCATCCCATTCTAAATCCGGTTCTTCCCATGGTGGGAAGAAGATTAACAAATCAAAAGTGTGATGCTTTCATTGTCATGAAGCGGGCCATTATGCTACAAATTATCCACAGAATAAATCCAAGAAGGGTTCCTCGAAGGAATTTGATGGTGAGGCACTAACCTCACAGTTTGAGCTAGATTTCTCGCTTATTGCATGCATGGTTTCATCCATGGTGGGATGTGTGTGGTACCTAGATAATGGTGTTTCATTCCATATGTCAGGTGACAAGAATATTTTCAGTACCTTGGAGGAGAAGAATATCTAGATGCAGATCAAGATGGGCGATGATGGAAAATACTATGTTTCAAGTGAAGGTACGGTTATGTTTCAGAGGGAGCATGGAGCTCCCCTCACCCTGACTGATGTAAATTATGTACCAGGTCTGAAGAAGAATCTTGTGTCTGCCACTATGCTTGAAGATAAAGGCTATGATGTAGTCTTTAGTCAAGGAAAGGTATTCTTGAGGCATATCGGTACTGGACAGACAAAGCGAATAGGGATTCGAGTCAAGAATCTCTACAAGTTGGAGGTAGACGACTATGCTGCTTTGAGTTCCAAAGCTAAGATGGTGCAGAGCCAAGATGTTGGCGAGCTATGGCATAGAAGACTGGGCCACTTGCACCATGGAGCCCTGAAGATCATGCAGTAGATTTCTACCGGATTACCGAAGGGAAAACTTGAGCAGACGACTACATGCAAAGGTTGTACCTTGGGTAAGTATGTGAAATCTTCCTTTCCGGATCGAAACAGTAGATTTGGAGCAATCTTGGAGTGAGTTCACTCAAATGTTTGCGGGCCCTTCTCTACAGCCTCCACTACTAAACAAAGGTACTATGTTATTTTTATCTATGATTTTTCTCGTAGATGCTAGATCTACTTTATGCAAAAGAAGGATCAGACCTTCTTGAGGTTTTGTGAGTTTAAAGCATTGGCAAAGAAAGAATCTAGAAAGAAACTAAAAGCCTTGCATAGCGACAATGGTGGAGAGTATGTCTCCCAACGGTTTAAAGACTTTTGCATAGTAGAAGTTATTAAACGGGAATTGATGACACCCCATAACCCACAACAAAATGGGGTGGCCGAAAGGAAAAACAGATCAATTGTGGGAGCAACTCAAGCGATGTTGCATTACCAAAGCCTACCACTACATTTGTGAGTTGATGCATGCAATACAACAGTATACTTGCAGAACAGAAGCTCACAGTGTATACTAGGAATGAAGACACCTATGGAGGCCTATTCCGGGAAGCGACCTGATGTAAGTCACTTCCAAATCTTTGGATCATTAGTTTACTGTCATGTGACCAAAGATGCCAGGCAAAAGTTATACCGAATAGCTGAGTTGGGAATACTTGTGGGGTACACAGATACACCCCACAACTATCAGGTGTACCTGCCTTCCACTCAAAGGACAGTGGTATGCAGGGATCTGAAGTTTGACGAGCAGAAAACCATGAGCTTATCACTTGAGAGGAAGCTTGAGTTGCATGCAGATGAGGAACTTTCAGTTCCTAATGATGAGGAGCCTTAGATTGATGCGGAGAAGCTGCATGCAAAGGATCTGGGGGTGAAGACATCCACTCATGCTGATACTTCCAAAGATGGGTGGAAATGCTCAAGGGAAGCTGACAGGTTGATGCTAGATGCGTGGGAGAATGTGGGACAACCATCTTCTCACTGCAAATAGAGGAGGTCACTCGAGTGGTACACTGGGTACATGGCCCTGGTTTGGGAGTGTGTAGATACCGAACCTTCTTCATTCGAGGAGGCAGTGCAGCAACCAGTCTAGGTTGATGCAATGGTAGAGGAGTACGACTCTATCATTCCGAACAGTGTGTGGGATGTTGTCCCAAGGCCTCAAGGCAAGTCAGTGGTGAGTTCCAGATGCCTTTACAAGGTAAAGCAGGTAGCTAATGGTAGTGTTGAGAAACATAAGGCAAGCTCTGTTGCTCGGTGTTTCTCACAAGTCAAGGGGATCAACTACAATGAGACTTTTGCTCCTGTAGCAAGGTACTCATTGATTAGATTGATGTTGGCACTATCAGCTCAGATGGGGTGGAAGATCCACCAAATGGATGTGAATACAACATTCCTCAATGGGAAGATTGAGGAGGAGGTGTACATTGAGCAGTTAGAGGGTTTCGAAACCTTTGATCGTGAGTCGCATGTGTGCAGACTCAATAGGGCTCTGTATGGGCTGAAGCAAGCACCCCGTGCTTGGTACACCAATATCGTCAACTATTTCATCGGGTTGGGCTTCACCAAGAGTGAAGCAGATGCGAACCTTTACCACATCATGGTAGAAGGTAAACCATTGATCATTGTTCTTTATGTTGATGATCTGAATTTGACAGGTGATGATTAACTGATACAGTCTTCCAAGGAGGACCTTGCAAGAGAGTTCGAGATGAAGGACATGGGCCTTATGCACTACTTTCTAGGCATGGAGGTGTGGCAAAAAGATGGGGAAGTATTTGTGTCTCAAGGCAAGTATGCCAATGAGATACTTAGGTGCTTTCACATGGAGAAGTGCAAGCCCATGCAGACTCCTCTAGCTGGGAACTAGAGGGAGGAGGAAGCTACTTCAGGTGAAGTAGTAGCTGCTACTGTGTATTGGCAGCTTGTGGGTTCACTTATGTATCTGATGAACACATGACCCGACTTATGCTTTGCGGTGAACCAACTGATTCAAGCTATGGTTCAGCCTACCAAGCTATTTTGGAAGGCAGCGAAGCATGTGCTAAGATACCTCAGAGGCACATCTCAATTCAGATTGTGGTACAGACGGACAAAGGGAGTGAAGCTTCAGGGCTTCACAGATGTGGACTGAGCAAGGAGTCCATTAGATCGGAAGAGCACTTCTGGAGGAATCTTTAACCTTGGTTCAGCTGCAGTTTCCTGGTACAGTAAGAAACAAAGGTCAGTTGCAATTAGCTCAACAAAGGCTGAATACATGGCTGCTAGTCAGGTTGCATGTGAGACCATTTGGATGCGGAAGATTCTAGTGTGATCGTTTGGTTAGATGATGGATCCTACAGTGATCTATTGTGATAACCAGAGTTGTATCAAACTCTCGAAGAATCCATTTTTTCATGACAGGTCCAAGCACATTGATATCTGGTATCACCATCTTCGAGACTGTGTGGTCAAGAGGATCATGTTGTTTTTGTATGTTTCAACCGAGGAACGGGATGTAGATATCTTGACTAATGCATTTTAAAGATGCAAGTTCAAGTTCCACAGAGACAGGATTGGGGTTATTGATAATCCATTTCTTTTTGAGAGGGAGTGTTGAAAATAGCAACAAGAAATGCTAAAAAATAGAATTGCTAAAAATAGCACTGCTATAAATAGCAGTTCAGCCAGTGTTGATCTTAGCAACAATGGATGGAAAAATGGAAGTGCTAAAAATAGCATTTCGGGATACCTTCCTATTTTAGTCAATCCCTAAACTAAAATAGTGAAGTAAAACTCGAATTTGATCTTAGCAGCAGTTTGTAAATTAGTTAATTAATTCATCTTGAGTTAATTAGTTAAGGAAAATCAAACTTGGAGTATATGTGGGGACATGCAATAGTTTCTCCATTAATTGAGGAATTTATCCATCAGTTAAAGAGATAAGTATGAGTTGTAATTAGTTGGCTCAGTTAACCGAGTCAAGTCTAGTTAGATTAATTCAAACAACTTGTTGAATTAATGTAAGTTCAGTTAGTTAATGCTTGCATGCATGTAACTAATACACTTCAGATAACTGAGTATTCTCTCATAAATAGCTCATGCATGTTAGTTCAGACAAATACCCAGTTGAGATCAGATGGAGGGGCAGTGTACTATCAGTTGCTAGAATATTCTGTTATGAATATTCCTTGCATGCAGAAGGAATTCTTTCCTTGAGGATTGCGTAATTACTTCTTCAGGTTTAGTGAGTGTGATGAGGCCAATTCACACATGTGACATCATTGGACCCCAAGAAAAATTGCGCAAGGAAATAGTAGGCTTGGAGGGTCTAAGGAGCACATATATAGTGTCTGTTCAGTCTGTGAGTTGTAATGTTTGATTGCAAAGAGGGCAGGATAGGTTAAGAGCTGATTCTTTTTGTAACTTGAACAAGATTTCCACTTGTATGATAATACAGAGATTGGGGTTTTAGGCTGAGGCTTTCCTCGTGATATTTCTTCTGTGTTATGTGTGACTGATTTCTCTTTCTCAGTTATATGTGTTCTCTTGATCTTGCTCAATTCGATTAAGCTTCTGCAAAGTGTTGTAGAAGTAGATCTTGTATTATGTTTTAGTATATTGCATAATTTGTTGATCTACAGTGGGAATTTCTACATGCTCTTGCACACCTCTTTCTCACTAGAAACCCCAATATTTGATTGTCGAAGAGCCCGATATGATATAGTTAAATAACAACAACTTATTCATGGATATTGCTTTAATTAACATTGTCAATAATCACAACAAGAACACAATCAATCCTTGAAATGATGAAAATGAGTGGAAGCCCTAACAATAGTTTCTTGTATATTAAATTGATACCAGTATGATAATCACAACAAATACAAAAATTATTCAACTATAGAGTGAGCTTCTCCAACTTCCATTAATGCTCGGGGTTCCCATCTAGAAAACATTATAATACATGTATTCCTACCTTTATGTCACCATGGATTCTGCACTTAGCACGCGGTGCGTCCCATACATGGTCATCATGTTCAATTGGAAATTTCCACTAATTAACATGATTGACAAGTTCTAAAATGTCCATGGTTCATTCCATAACTTGCCACTTTGATCCACTGAATTCCCAATAACTTTGACTTACACATGTTTTCTTGGCTCCTCTCAATCTAAGACAACACTTCTTCCATAATTAGAAATAGAAGAAATGTATTAAGGAGGTAATAATTTTCATGAAAATTGGTAATGACAATTTTTTAAACTGATAGTTAAATTTAAACGAAAGTAAACATTATTAATCAAAAAAATGGAAGTCGTATTTTAAAAATTATAAAGTTATTTTTTTTTTAACTACTCAATTTGATATTTAACTTTTATATCAAATTTAAAATAATTGAATTCAAATTAAACTAAAAATAATTCAAATATACTAAATTTTAAAGAAGAAGGATACCAAAGTGGAAGAATTTGTGGACGGTCAAAAGTGGCTAGAAATTGGGCCAAAAGAATTCAAAAAAGTCTTGCAATAGCAATGTTAATTGTAGGAATTTACAGAGTAAGTTCCTTAGACAGAACACCAAAGGACACCACTCACAAACAGATCACAGATCAATACACCAATATTTTTGATGTGGTTAAAACCCTCAAAGAGGGAAACAGTCCACGGCCTGAGCGAACGCGGCCACTTCAGGAAATTTATTAATAAAAGAATGAAAATTTACATAAGCTTCTCTTGTGAACAGTTAACCTACAAATGACCATCCATGTTCTTTAAATAGAGATCATGGACCAATCAGGTGTTAAGCCACGAATCAAGTGTCGGTAATACTGAGGAGAGAATGAACCGTCGGATCACTACATATCATGACCGTCGGATTGTAAGTTACAAAAGTACATAGTAAAGAAACACACTTTACCTAACTCTATACTAGACCAAGTTATACTTAACTATTCCTATGTGTCGGAATATCCTAACATCCCCCCTTAAGAACAACTTGGGATAGGATTGAAGGATTTACAAATATGACACAATAGGAGAAGGAAGGAGGCACTAGAGCTATCCCCCCTTAGTGACAACTTCCTGAACTCCAAGCATATATCGAAGTTTAGTGAACTTCGCCTCTGTGAGAGCCTTTGTGAAGATGTCTGCAACCTGATCATCTGTTGAACAATATTGCACTTCAAGAACATGGTAATGAATGAGCTTTCTGATGAAGTGCATGTGAAGTTCAATGTGTTTGCTGCGCTGATGCTGAACTGGATCTTTGCAAAGCTGAATGGCACTTTGATTATCACACCAAAGTGTAGTCGGATGCTGCTGCTCAAAGCCCAATTCTGATAGGATCTGACGAAGCCACAAGGCTCCCTTACTAGCTTCCACGGCACCACGATACTCTGCTTCTGCTGACGAAAGAGAAATGGCAGCCTGTTTCTTACAAGCCCATGTAATCGGTCCTGAACCAAGAGTGAAGACATAACCAGCAGTAGACTTTCGATCATCAGGGTCACCAGCCCAATCAGAATCAGTGAAACCAACCAATAGAGGAGATGCTTCGGCACTGTAATGAATCCCAAACTGAACTGTACCTCGAACATAACGAAGTATTCTTTTAGTTTCTTTCCAATGATTTTCATGTGGGGTTCGCATAAACCGAGCAACAAGGCCAACAACAAAGGAAAGGTCAGGACGTGTATGGGTTAGATACAAAATTTTTCTTATAAGTTGACGGTATAAGGTAGCATCAACTTCTGGGGAAGTACAATTGACAGAAAGTTTTACTCTAGACTGAAAGGGAGAAGGAGCTGTCTTACAATCTTCCATGTGAAAATGGCGTAGAAGATCACAGGCATACTTCGATTAGGAGAGGGAAATACCTTCCTTGGATTGCAAGACTTGAAGACCGAGAAAATAATGTAAGTGTCCTAAGTCTGTCATTTCAAACTTCTTTTTAAGGCTGGACTTCACATGGTTAATAAGGTTGGGATCACTACCAGTGAGGATAAGATCATCAACATCAAGAACAACAATGATAAGAGACTTGCCCTCTTTCTTGGTGTAGACAGTATTATCAGAATGACACCTAGAAAAGCCAGATTCTGAAAGAAAACTATCCATTTTGGCATACCAAGCCCGAGGAGCTTGCTTGAGACCAAAGGGATTTCTTAAGCCGACATACAAGACTAGAGTTTGTTTGTATAAACCCAATAGGTTGTTCCATATAGATTTCTTCATGCAAGTCCCCATGCAAGAAGGTGGATTTAACATCCATCTGATGGACTTCCCATTTGAAAGAGGCAACAAGGGAAAGAACAAGGCAAACAGACTTCATTTTGGCAACAGGGGAGAAGGTTTCAATATAGTCAATGCCTTTAACTTGTGAAAATCCCTTAGCAACAAGACGAGCTTTATGTTTATCAACTTTCCCATCTGGTCCATACTTGGTTCTATAAACCCATTTGCATCTAACA